>JAAAKG020029804.1:0-19684 GCA_010014905.2 Druon quercuslanigerum
GGATTGTTGCAAAAAAAATTGTATTTATTTATTACTTTTTATCATTTTCTCGGTTTCCCCTGACTTTAGAAGGCAGTAACTCTACAGCAAAAAATGTTAGGAGGTTCTAATAATAATCACACGAATCCGCGAAGTTTTCTGGACAAAATGGCGTTTCTGCAATTTGCGTACAAAATTTTCATTCAGAGTTGTGTGAAAATCTGGGGAAAATGTCTGCCGGACCTTTTTTTTTTACTACTTTGGCACGCGCCTTGCCTTATTAAATTCAAGATTATTCCCAGCGAGTTTTATCGCGAAAAGATAATTTTTATTCAGTTTTATGGACAAAATAGGATTCAATTCCTAAATAAAAACTTTCAGCAAAAATGCTTGCAAAACTGAAATTTTTAAATATTTTTTATTTTAAGGTCTCTGCAGAATTCTAAACATGTTGTAGGACACTCCAGATTTTTGTCAAATTTTTTCAAACATTTTCTTAGCTCTGGGGTCATGTGAAAGTTAAGGTGTGTGAGCAATAGGCCTAACGACAGCATTTTTACTTGTATTTTTTTGAATAGCTCTGAACAACATTTTTTTACGCAAATTACAGAAACACCATTTTGTTCAGAAAACTTAGCGGATTCGTGTGATTGTTATTAGAATCTCCTCACATTTTTTGCTGCGGAGTAACTGCCTTTTAAATTCAGGGGTCTTGATTTTCTGCGGCAATATTAGGGTAGGCAAAGAATAGGCAACGAGCTTAGAATTTCGGAAAATAAATGCATGCATTAGATCAAAGTGGAATATTCCGCATACTGTAAAGTAGTTTCGAGTTATCGTACACTCAATAGAACGCGAGAAAATGATAAAAAGTAAGAAAAAAAAAAAAAAAAAAATATTTTTGCAAGAATCAATCAGAAAATGAACATACATTGTTCTCTATTTTTTCACAACTTTTAATTAAAGTTTTGTATTTATTTAGCACAAAATTGTATATAAACATAGATAAGTGGGCGATTTTGAACGAAAATATAAACTTAGAAATTTTTTGTCAGGAATCGTTGTAAATTGTATCCAAAATTTCGTATCATTACGGCCCTTTTACCCATTTTTCGAAAATTATTGCATTTTAATAACCAATGGCTTGCTTTTTCAAGGAAAAATATACTGTACAATTTTGTTTTTTCTAATTACGAGAATACGCAATAATAACTTTTGATAAATTATAATATTTTTTAATGAATAATTTATTTTTTATTGATAATAAATGAAGAATTTAAAAAAATAAAAAAGTGCATGAATGGATTGAGTGAATTTATGATAATATGATTTATTCCCGAAGAATGGAACTGTTGCAATTCGAGCTTCAAGTGCTGAAGTAGAGTCGATGAAAATATATCAACGAAAGATTGTAGCCTTCCATACAAATCATGTAAAGACGTAGGCGATCAAGGTGCCTTTAAAACGTCCCCGAGACACACGTCAAGGCATTTTGTCGAATCCGATTATCTTCGAAAATCGGGAATCCAAAATCAGTCAATAATTTTCTCCTAAAATAGATTTTTCATTTGAAGATTGAATTGGGACGAGTGAAAAATATAAACAATCATTTTTTTATTTCTAAAATTAGTTAAATTATTACAGTTAAAATTTATTTTAATTAATTTCTTTAATTTATAAAAAAATAATTGTTAATATTTGAGAACTTTCTTGTATAATATTATTATTATAAAAGTATAATCAGTTCGAGAATTTTATTATTTAAGACTTTTTCTATTCGGGAATTTGATTATTCAGAAATCTTCCAAATAGGGAATTTAAGGAATCCGATATTTTTTAATTCAGTATTGTTCGAGAATTTTTTTAATCAAGAATTTTCCAATTCAGGAATCTTATAATACCTTGATTTTATTATTCGGGAATTTTATCATTCAGGAATTCAGCAATTCGGGAATTTTTCCATTCGGTAATATTATAAACTGTTCAGGAATTTTATTATTTAAGATTTTTTCAGATTGGGAATGTCATAATTTTGTTATTTTATTATTTGGAAATTTTATTATTCGGGAATTTTATGATTAGGGAATTTTCCAGCTCGGGAATTTAATTATTCAGGAATTGTATTATTAGGGCATTTAATGATTCGAAAATGTTAAAATTCGCAAATTTTATTGATTAAGCCTTTTCCAATTCAGAAATTTCATTGTATGGGAATTTTTCAACTCAGTAATATTCCAAACTTTTTCAGAATTTTATTATTCGAGAATTTTCCAATCGAGAATTTTATTATTCAGGAATTTTCCAATTTGGGAATTTCATTATTCGAAAATTTTATTGTTCGGAATTCTTATTATTCTGGAATTTCATTATTAAGGAATTTTCCAATTCGGGAATTTTATAATTCCTGAAATTTATTATTTATCAATTTTCCATTTTGAAAATTTCATAATTCCTGAATTTTCCAATTCAGGAATTTAATAATTCCTTAATTTTATTATTCGGAAATTTTATTATTCGGTAACTTTATTATTAGGGAATTTTATCACTCAGGAACTTAGCAATTCGGGAATTTTATAATTAGGGAATTTACCAGCTCGGGAATTTTATAATTTTAAAATTTTATTGTTTAAGAATTTTCCAATTCCCGAATTTCATTATTCCATTTTCTAGGAATTTTCCAATTTGTGAATTTTGCCATTCGGTAATATTATAAACTGTTCAGGAATATTATTATTCAAGGTTTTTTTTTTAGATCGGAAATGTCATAATTTTTGAATATTATTATTTAGAAATTTTATTTTACGGGAAACTGTTATGCAGGAATTTAGTAATTCGGGAATTTTATTATTAGGGAACTTTCCAGCTCAAGAATCTTATTATTCAGGAATTTCATTATTAGAGCATTTAATGATTCGAAAATTTTTTAATTCGAGAATTTTAGAATTCGCAAATTTTATTGATCGACACTTTTCCAAATAAGAAATATCATTGTGTGGGAATTATTAACTCAGTAATATTGCGAACTTTTCCCGAATTTTAGTATTCGAGAATTTTCCAATCGAGAATTTTATTATTCAGTAATTTTCCAATTTGGGTATTTCATTATGCGAAAATTTTATTCTTCAAAATTCTTATTATTTGGGAATTTTTTTATTAAGAAATTTTCCAATTCGGGATTTTTATAATTCCTCAATGTTATCATTCATCAATCTTCCAGTTCGGAAATTTTATATTTCCTGAATTTTATGATTCCTATATTTTCCTATACGGGAATGTTATAATTCCTGAATTTTTTGATTTGGGGAATTTTTCATTTCGGTAATATTATATAAGCTATTCGAGAATTTTATTATTTATCAATTTTCCAATTCGGGAATTTTATCATTCCTAAGTTTCATTATTTGGAAATTTTATTTTTGGAATTTTTTCAATTCGGGAATATTATTATTCTGGAATTTTATAATTTCTGGATTCTACGATTCAAGAATTTGGCAATACGAGAATTTTAATTTTGTGTGAATTTTATTAAGAAGTGTACACACTTTCAATACCGGAATTAAAAAAAATTTCGTTGACGGTAAAAAAATTGCGGGTTCATGGAATTCACGGAATTCACGGAATTCATGAAATTCATGGAATTCACGGAATATTCGGAAATCACTGAATTAAAAAAAAAAGGAATTTGCTACATTAATGGCATTCGAGAAATTCAAGGAGTTCAAGAAATTCATGGAATTCACGGAAATCTTGGAATTCATGCAAATAATGAAATTCACAGAATTCATGGCCTTCACGGAATTCACATATTTTATGACATTTATGGAATTTATGGAATTCAAGGAATTCACGGAATTCACGAAATTCAGGGAATTAATGGAATTCAATTAATTCATGGAATTTATAGAATTTAATTAATTCGTGGAATTCACGGCATGTACAAAAATCGCGGAATTCAACAAATTAAAGAAATTCAATAAATTAACGGAAATCAAGAAAATCGTTGGATTTCATGGAATTCGTGGGATTTAAGGAAGTCATGCAATTTACGTAACTCATGGAATTTATGTAATTCACAGAAATCATGGAATTATGCCGTTCACGGAAATCATGGAATTCAACCGATTTTGGATTTTTATTTTTGAAAAATTCAGCATTAAATTTTTAAGATATTTGTGAGGCCTTATTTTTAACCTAATGCACATGGTTAGTTGAAAGAAAAAAATTATGACATTGTTAACTTAATTGTTATAAAAAAATTAATTTAAAAATAGTATATACTATGAATTCTTCATTTGTGAAGTAAATTTTCGAGTTAAAATTACTTTCTTTCATCGAAAAATAATACTCGATCATAAAAATTTGTCATCAGATATTTTTTTAATAATTTTATAAACAAATAATATCAACAAATGCTTCGTGTGGATATATAAAGGCTGAAATAAACCTTTTCCCCCCTTTATTTTCCTTGAGTTATATCGCCAGTGATGTTTAATGATGAGAAATTATCATCTGATATTTTGTATTAATTTTATAAACAAATTATGGAAAAAAATTTACATCTTAGGCATTTAAAGGTCGAAAAAAATCCTTTTTTCTCCTAATTTTCATCAAATGATGTCGATAATGATGTTTATTCGTGATCGAATGTTTTCTGCCTTTTAACATCCGCAATAGGTATTTGTTTATATCATTTGTTTACAAAATTGATTAAAAGTTTCGAATGATTATTACCCTTTATTAAAAATGATTCGCGACATCATTTAAGGAAAATTAGGAAAAAAATTTCTTTCGTGAAATTATTAAAAAATATCGGATAATAATTTACCAACAGTAGATATCACTGGCGACATAATTTGAGGAAATTTAAGAGAATAAGTGATATCGGATGACAAATTTTCATGATCGAGTATTATTTTCTCAACGAAAGCAAGTCTTTTTATTGCAAAAATTTACTTTGCAAAAAAAGAATCTATCTGGCTAGACTATTTGTTAAGTTAATTTGTTTATAAGAATAACCTTAACAATTCCATTTTTTCACTTTGTACTTTAACATAAAAGTTTAAAAAAACAAAAAAAAACAGGCCGCATAAATCTTTTCAAAATTTAATGCTGAATTTTTCTAAAAAAAATCTAGGCTCCATCCTGAAAGTATGCTTGAAAAAAAACTGTAAAAAAACTTGTCGGTGCCAGTAGTTTTTAACCAGTACCGACAATTTTGTTTACCGGTACCGGCTTTGTACGCACCACCATTTTATTATTTGCGAGTTTTATCATCAAAAAGTTTTTAATTTAGTAATATTATGAACTGCTCGTAAATTTCATTATTCGGGAATTTTATAATTCGTGAATACTATTATTCGGTAATTTTATTATTCGGAAATTATCTAATGCGAGAATTTTATTTTTCGGCAATTTTCAAGTTCAGGAATTTTATTATTCTGGAATTTTATTTTTTGGGAAATTTGCAATTCGAAAATTTTACAGTCGGGAATTTAATTTTTCGGAATTTTTTAGTTGTCACAGTTTAAATTTAGCTTTTTGTGTTGTTTTTATTTGCAAATTCAACTATTTCTTTGAAGAATCGTCTATTTTTAATTTCTATTTAAAATCTTTTGGGTTGAAATATCAACTATCACATATTTTATTAAAAATGCATTTTTTTTTAATTTTAGTACGTGGTTGGAGATTTATCTTATGTTGACGATTTATTTCTTTGCTTGAAAATGTAACTATTTTTTGAAAATTCGTTTCTTTTACTGAAAAATAATTTTTTCAGGTGAAAATTGAAGTTTTTCATCTTTTGTTGAAAATTGATTATTTTTAGTGGCAAATTCAACTATTGGGATGAAAATTTGTCTTTTTTGGTAGAAAATTATTCTGCCTGCTGCAAGATTTTTTTTATCTCTGCTTGAAAATTAAACTATTTTGTTAAATTTCTTTTTGTTAAAAATTAATCTTTTCCTACTTTAAAATTCTGCTTTTGGTTGAAAATGCAATGACTTGGTTGAAATTTGGAATTTTTTGGACAATCCACTTATTTGTTTAAAGATGTTTAAAGATTTTTAGGAAAAAAGTCCCTTCCTGGATCTGTTTTAATTATCAGACAAGGAAACTGCTACATTTATGAATTACTGGTGTAGTTACATAAATAAATCTTCAAAAACGGGTTTGAAATTTGAATTGGACTTGGGACGTCATGGTAGGCTCGCATCTGCCGATTACGAATTCAAAGCATATTCAAATGCGATTCCGCCTTGAACACCCCCGCCAATGGCACGCGCTAGGTCCCGAACATCGTTTCCGCTTGAAATTTGCTTTTCAAAATTTTAACCATTCTAGGGAATTCGGGGGAAATGCGGAGAGAGAGGGAGTATTAAATGCCTGATTCAATTACATAATGTATTTGTTGATAGTCATCTTGCAGAGACGTTAGCAAAAATCAAAGAGAGGCGAAGTCTCTTTCAGATTCGAGGTCAGGGTCATAGATCGTCTCGCAAAATTTATGCTAATCGAGGCGACCAGCAGAAGATCATCCTCGATTTGATGAATCCTCAATTTCGGCAATTTTAATTGAGAAGAGTCTGGATTTTTGTATCGATGGGGTCTTTAGTTTAATCAAGTTGTATTTTTAGCAATAGAACATTTACATCATATTACAATATTTAAAATTAATTTCATCTTTTTTTCTTCAGAATTTACATGCAGGAGATTAATTTCCAACTGAAATGATAAATCTTAAACCGAAAGATTAATTTTCAATAAGATTGTTTTTTTCGTGACTAAAAACGATCTATTTCTAACCAGAAAGGTGAATTATTAACTTAAATAATGAATTTCGAACTAAAAAATCAAAAAATGAAATTTATCACTAAAATCTCGAAGTAAAGAAATAGATTAATTTTTACACGAAGAAACATATAATTTTTCGGTTACTTTCTTGGAAAATAACGCGTTTATTGGTAAGCCTTGAGATAGAACGATCTTAAAGTTTCTTATCGTAGTAAGAATCATATTATCACCTTCGGCTTTAAAACTTTTGAAGGAAATTTCTTTTCTCTAAAACTGGGCGATTATAGAATAAGGCAAAGACTTTTGACAAGTCGGACCAACACGTCGACTTTCGAATTACAGTGGGGAAAAAAGAACTTTTTTTGGACAAAAATCGACCGACAGTGCAATTCTTAATGGAGCTTGATGGCTTTTTTTAGAAATGACCGTAAGGCTTCCAGTTATAACAAGTAACTGCGGATATTTTAATTTGACTTAACGGAAATTTTTTATTTAACAACAAAGTTACAACTTTTTGTTGCTAAACTTTTCCGTGATACCATTTTTTCTAAGACTTTCAAATTAATTAAAAAAAGCCATCAATCAATTAAATAAGTAACTAAAAATAATTTCCAGTGGGTTAGAGAAACTACAAAAATTGTTGATTAGCTAATTTTAACCCATAGCTTTTGTATAAAGTATCACAGATAATGATGTGCGCTTACAATAAGTTAAGAATAGGTAATAATTGCCAATTATTTAAACAATTTTTATAAACAAATGCACATTTTGACCATTTTTTCATGTATAGGCTTGATTTTTTTTGCGGAATCAATTTGAAATGTCTTGCAAAAGAATCCTTGCTGTCATATTGTTTATAACCATTCGTGCTTCAGTGAGTGAAAATCGAGCTCACTTACTGGAGATTGTGATACTCTCAGCCATTTTTGACTCATGTGGGCCTGAAAAGGGTCGTTTTTAGGTAGGCATTTATGCTTCAGTAAGTAAGAATCGAGCTTACTCCTTGGAGATTGTCATACTCTCAGCCATTTCTGACAGAGGTTTCATCTTCCTGAATTCTACTTTTCTATAACTGCTTATCAAAGGGTCCGAATGGAGCAGAAGATGATGAAGAATATCTAGGTTCGTCTTTTGTATATCAGACATTCTGCTGTTATTAGCTCTAACTTTTCTAAAGATCTAATTGTTTCCTTCTTGCGACTCTTCTAAATACCAACCAACTGGTAGCTCAAAAGATTGAATTATATCACTTCCGTGAATAAGCGCTGATGTACTGATGGTGGCATTATATACCAAGGATAAAGATTTATGCAAAGATCAGCGGTTTCCAAACAGCAAGTCTTCAATTTTGCACAATTAACTATCCTTCCGCACGTTATAACTTGTAATATATCGTAGAATCTGGTGATTAGATCTTGACCCAAACCGGTTATTTTAGCAACTGATTTAGCTTTTCCTAAAAAGGAACAGGCAAAATTTCCGGTATTTGTTGTTCCATAACCTTGCTTCACCACATCAACTGTTAAACCCAGTCTAGATCTTAATTGTATCTGAATACGTTCCTTTCTTGATTTTTTTATTTCCTTTTCTTCCTTTTTTCTTGCGGAAAACTTTTTAAAATCCATATTGTAGGAAACGAATCCAGGCATGCAACGTCGAGAGACCAAATTTATAGCGTGCCTCATTGCATGGAATTTTAGTTACATATGGTAAGTTATTAACATGTTTTGATCCAACTCCACAAATATTGCAGCGAGCAGATGCTTTCTGTCCAGTTAGAAGATTACATACCTTTCCATCAATCATCGTAAACTTCAAGTCAAAGCTGATTTGAAATTCATTCCACTGACACCAATGGAATAGGTACGAACTTTTTCCAGCAGCTTTATGTGATAGTTGTACTCTTTTTTACAAGAAAATCAGTTTCTTTAAGGAAATTGAATTTAATTGTCCTACAGAAATTGACAGATGAAGGTGTTTTGTTCGTCCAAATAATATCATCATCTGCTTTTAATTGAAGAGGGACGAAGGAAATCAAAAAGAAAGATTTATCTTTAAAAAGGCTCTTGTGATAGATGATGTTTTCTTCACTCTCAGAATCACTGTTATAAGATTCATCGTTTGCATCCACATCATCACTTTCTTTCACCACTTTTGCCGTGTCATCTGATGCACAGAAGCACCGTCCATATCCCACTTTCCAAAGAGCACTAATTTTTAACCAAAAAAATTGGCGAGATCATCTTTTCCCATTTGCAACAAGATTCGCTTAACTGTATGACCCAGTAAACTTATGAAATGGACACTTGCTCCTAAATTAGATGTCTCTATATGCTCACCGTTTCCTAGATAATAAGCTTTTTTCGCATCGGAGATCTTTTAATACGGCGGATATGAATCATTGCCAGTTATTTCTTCATTGTACTTTGTTAGCTTTTCGTATTTCCTCTTCGACAGACCTAAATCCACGTACATCGCTAAGACTCTTTGCAATTTATTCTCGTCATCATCTTCCTCACGAAACTGCGTCCCAGATTCGCTTTATACTCATTTTTGATCAATCAAAGTGCTTTAGATAATTCTTTCTTGCTATAATTTAAAGCAAGTTCTTGGACGCGTCTTTTCTTCGTCTTTTCGGATCCATCTTCAAATGATAATCGTGGTCTTCCTCCCTTTAGAACGTTAGTTAAACCTTTTGTTTGGATAGGTGGGCAAGGAAAAGGTACCTTGAACTCTGCTTCTAAGAATTCAGCATGAGTTTGAACAAACAATGCTTTTTTCTTACAGACACTTTTCCATTTTCTATTATACAAAGGCATAGAAGAGTGAACCAATTTTTTTCTTATAACCATTAACTGACTTTCATTAGGAGAAGACGTAGCATTAATATTATTCAAAATCAAATCTACTTTGTTACATTTTGATTGTGGATCACTATTCTAAATAATGTCACATAAGTGCTGATTTTTTATTCTGTATTCCATGTTAAAAAATACTTCAAAGGATTCCCTCAATATCTCCGTAGAAATACGCAGTCTATTTGTGAACGTCTTCCATGAAACAAAATAAAACAAATGCAGAAAAACAAATCAACAACGACTTGAAGTTGCTCCTGCTACATTCAACTGTTTTTAGGTATAGTTGATACCAAAAACAATTTATCTGTAGCTGCAGCAACTTCAAGTCGTTCCTGATTTTGTTTGCTTCATTTGTTTTATTTTATTTCAAGAAAGATTTATTTGCAAGTCGTCTTTGCCAAGGCATTTTCAGTTCATTCTGCAAAAAATCTAGCCTATTAAAAAAAATAGTAAAAATGTGCATTTGTTCATAAATTTTTTAAAAATAATTAGCAGTTTTTGTCACTATTAAAAATATGTCAGCAAAGAGTATTTCGCAAGATATTTTGCATTGATTCCACAAAAAAATCAGAGCTATACATGAAAACATGGTTAAAATGTGCATTTGTTTATAAAAATTGTTTAAATAATTGGCAATTATTATCTATTCCTAACTTATTGTAAGCGCACACCATTATCTGTCATACTTTACACAAAAGCTATGGGTTAAAATTATCTATCATTGCGAATCACGAAAAAATGACTTTTGTGATTTAATTTGTTTATAACATTATTAACAATTTTTGTAGTTATTCGAACCCACTGGAAATTATTTTTTGTTAGTTATTTAATTGATATATGACCTTTTTAAATGAATTTTAAAGTCTTAGAAAAAATGGTATCACGTAAAAGTTTAGCAACAAAAAGTTGTAACTTCGTTCTTAAAAAAAAATTTCCCTTAAGTCGAATTAAAATATCTTTAGAAATAACTGGCAGCCTTAAAATCGCGATGTGTATTTCTGTCTTTGCACCAACTGTCATGTGCGGTCGTGAAAACTGAACATACCAATAAAAGGATGAGGGTAAAATTAAGGCGCTTGGAATGAAGTTCCTGCACAATTTATACGGTAAAACGGTAATGGACAAAGTAATGGGAGGATTATCAAAGAATGTAATAATAATTTCAATAATACTTCAAAAATGTAGATCGTCGACCAACATCCAAATCGTTTGGATCAGTTATGATGAGTTTTATATACATCAGCAGTATTTTTACAGAATCATCACAAAGGCCAGGAAATGACTGGAGCCTACTATCTCCTGAAATTAATAAGGTTGTTACTCCACATGACATAAACACACAATTAAGTGATTGGGATGCTGGGAAATATTCACATGTCGGTGATTTTGAAGGCCATGCGTCTATACCTCCCTCTCTTGCAGCACATACTAGCCAGCCTAATCAACATGTACCAATACCACAATGTGAGTTGGAAATTTATGTATTTGAAAAAGCATTTCTTTGTTTAAAAATTTATAGTTTTTGATGGAATATTTAAATATGTTTTTGCAATTTCGGTTTCTTTGTTGTTAAAGAATTAAATGCTTACCATGATTATGGAAATGTGTTAAGAGAATACAACATTTTCTTATGATTCTAGAAGACATTTCAAATGATTTTTGATTTTGAAAAATTTTATGTTAAACAGATTATAAAAATTTTAATAAAAATGTGAAAAACTTTAAAGTGATTTGTTTAATTTTAAAACATTAGTAAACAATTTAACTTGAACGTTTTCTTTTAATTGAAATATTTTTTAACGTCAAAAAACGCCTGCAGGTATTTTTTTGTAAAAAATTTTCCTAATTGCCTATTTGAGAGAAACTTGTAAACTACCTTCTTTTCATTTCTCAGTCTTAAATTCAGTGTATTAGGTCCAACTGTAAGTGATTTAAAACTTTTATTACGATTGATTTAGATTGAGTGCTATTTGGTAGTTGTATAAGCCAGTTTTATAAAAAAAATTACAGCTCGGATATTCTTTAACGAATAGGCTCAATATTTTGTTACGGAATCAACTCAAAATTTCTTTCTCATGACTTTTTGCTAAGACATTTTACACATTTTTGATAAACAATACACTGTCGTAGCAAAGAGTCAGTGAAAGGACATTCTGTGTTGATGCTACCCAAAAAATGCAGATTGTTTTTGGAAAATCACTTAAACCGTGAAATTATATTTAACAAGTTTTTAAACAATTACATTTAAATAATACTTAATAATACCTAATAATTGCCAATCTCGAAAAATAATTTTTTTATATCAATTTTTTTCTGCAGAAAAGTTGAAAAAGCACAAGTAAAGATGTAAAATATAAAAAATAATAAATCCGATATAACGGACCACTGTTGACCAAATTAAAAACATTTAATCAAAATTGTTACTCAGGGGAATTTGGGGTCGCTGATTTCAAATTACAAGTCAAAATTAGAGAGTTTAAAATAGCGAATCTAATATTATGGATTATAATTGTCAGAACGAAACAATAATAGTGAAAAATTTTTGAACTGAGATTGTCAGATTACCGATTTTGAGAAAAGATTTATCAAAACGGCCAATAGTCCGGCGCTCAGTACCAGTTCACAAAAAAAAAACAATATGGGTTATGTTTTATGCCCAAAGCCAAAAGGGAACGATACCTTCTGAAATGGTAACGTTCACAATACCAATACCAATATTTTTTTATGGAAAATGGTACCCTGAAATTAGCGTCATATATTCAATTTTTCTTCTGTGTTAGTGATATAATTGTGTACTTTTGAAATATGTAATCTTCTGTTTTCTTTTTACAGACACGAAGCATTTATCTGCCATGCACTCTGCTCCTGATATGGGGAATTATCCTGTCATGTATCCTCCTCATGGCATGCAGCCTCAACTTGATATGTATCAACCATATGGCATGCAGTCTCATCCTGCCATGCATCATGCTTCTAATATGCCTTTTGCTCCTGGCATGTTTTCTGCTCATGCTACGTCTTCTACTCATGTCGCGTCTTCTTCTCATGCAACGTCTTCTGCTCCGGCGGAGCAAACTCTTCATGTCAGGCCCACCTCTTCTTCTGTCGAACCCCCCTATTCTACACTATTTCAAATGTCAATTGATGAACTTCGATATGAACGATTTTACCCTAAAAACAATTCGACCCGGGAACTTGTTATTCAATTATTCGAGTTTGTTAAAGGTTCAGGAATTTATTTGAAAAATCAAAAAAATAGTATCGACAAAGAGCTAACCGGTGTATACTTTTTAATGGCAGGAGTCAATGGTGACGCCTTCGCAATGGTGATAATACAGCGTAATAGAAGCACGGTTTTACGAGGATTATTTATGCCTCTTGGTCCATCCGGAATTCGAGCAAAAATAAACGTGTTCTCTTCCAAGGTTAGCGTAACAGAGGTAGAGGAAGAAACGGACATTCCATTATCAGCGGTAAATCCAATCAAAAAAAATTTCATAATGGAAACTGTGGATGTTCCTACTCAGCTAGCTTATCACGTCGACTCCTCTTTTTCCAGCCAGATTCCCTTTACTACATTGTTTGGATTGTATATTGAAGATCTACGATCATATCGATTGTTTCCCATTGGAGGTTCGAACCGAGAACTTTTACTTCAATTTTACACTTTTCATCCCAACTCAGGAGTTTACTTGAAAAATGCTAGTGGACGAAAATACGCCATGCCACCCCTACCGAAATATGTGTTATCGGGAATCAATGGTGACGTATTTGCATTTGTGAAAAAAATAGAAAACAGGCAAACTGCATTTTGTGGACTATATCTAGCTAAACCTGATCATTCTGGCAACGATCGAGCAAAATTGAACAGAATTAGCAACAAAGTCAGCTCATTGGATGCAGAAGAAATCAGAGACATTCAATTAGGAAACCAAGGCTCAGTACCCAAACACTTTAAAATAATACCTGTGAGTTCATTGCATATGTTCTAAAATAAAGTCGGTAAATCAACTGGACCCGGAATGACATGAATTTCCAAGTCATGGCGGACTACATGAAGATTGAAATATGAAAACTGCGATTTCTTAAAAAAAATGTTCTGAATCCTGATTAGTAATAGATCAGTAAGTTTCGAACAATACTTTAATGTCTTAAATCTACAGAAACATATTACATTTTTATTATTTTATGTTTGGTTAAAATAATGTTTTTCGTTGCAAATTCATATTTGCATGTAGAAAATTCACTCTTTTTTTTAAATAATCAATAGCCATTACATTGTTTGTCGAGAAGTTTAATTTTCTTAAGGATCCTAGAATTAGGTTGATTGTTAAACTCTTATTTTAGAAATTCGATTCTTTTTTGTAGAAAATAAATTCTTATTGTGAAAATAAAAATTTTTTTTCAATTTTTATGTTTTAGTTAAAGATTCAATTAATTGGTTTACAATTTTTTTTTAAGATTAGTCTTTTTTGGTGAAAAACTTATTCTGTTTCTGCGAACTTGATTGCTTTTATTTTTTATTACAATTTTAACTAATTTGTTTAAAAGGAAATAGATCGCTGTAAAATTGTTTTTGATTTTTTTGAATATACCTTAATTCTACGAAATGCAATTTTTTAATTAAAATCAGCTTTTTTTGGTAGAAATTAAATTATATAGTTGAAAATTAATGTATGATTTTGAAAGTTTTATTTTTTTGTGAAAAATACTTTTTTGTAATTAAAATTACAATGAGTAAAATAATTTTATTTCATTTTTGTTCCCAAATTCCCAAAAACATTTGAGACAGATTTTTCCAAATAAGCGAAAAGCTGAGTTTCTTAAAATTATTTAAGGTCTAGCTCTATGCTGTCAATATTGCCATGCGCCACGAAGTATAGCTACATCTCTCATGCAATAGACCACAATCTCCTTTTCGAAATCAAAAACGTAATGTTCTTCAAACGAATCACGCCACTCTTAAAATTCTATAAGAGCCCCGAATGTTATAGTATCGGGGGAGTATTCCTCGACAGGTGGCAACGGAACTACATCAGAATTATTTTTGTTATATTTAAGCGACTTCGCTCGCTTTGCAAGGCCCGTAAATGGCGACCTATCCGATGGCGATCAAGTGATTATGGAACCAGGGATAGAATTTCTGGATTAGGAAGCCTGCACCGATCAATCTCCAAATAGGGAAATAGTGAAAGTGGGCGTAATCGAAAAGTTGTCCGCACTACATGAACCACTTACATTACGATGAAGTCATAGTCAGAAAGCAATGCCAGTACCCCGATTGGGTACAGATGCAGTGGCGGTATAAATAAATAAAAAGTAAGGTAGCGACATCATAAAGAAATCTCAGGCCCTTAAAACTTCCCCTCTAGATCGTCCCTGAGAAACTCGACGGATCCAGATAGAGACAATGGATAGTAGTAATCGATGCTCACGCTCTTAACGACAAGGTCTTAGTGGACGCACAAGCCCGGTCTAACATCACGGACATCTAGGGGATGTCCAATATTTTTCGGTGCTCAATCTGGCTAGCGGTTTTAACAAAGTTGAAACCCAACCCGATGATAGAGACTGATGGATAAGATATTAAAAGGGTTGCAGGCCACTGGAATCTTGATATACCTAGATGTCATCATCGCCTATTCGAAGGACTCAGGAGAATACGATCTGAAAGCTATAAGGCTGCTGTATATTCACTCCAAACAGCCACGAAGCATTGAAGCCAAACCCGGCCAAGATAGAGAACATACAAAATTACCCATTCCCAAAAACTACGCGCAACATCCGTTAATTCTTGTCAAATGAAAATGGGTCCAGGAATGGGATAAAAGTTTCCACAAACTTTGTGGCTCTCTTAGCTGCGAGATTGTTGTGCAATGTCTCAACTTTATGCAGACCTTTAATCTGACTACCGACGTCTCTAACCATGCCGTCGGAGCTATACTGACTTAATAGGAGGTCAAGATACATATGCTTGTGGTTTACTTTTCTAAGGTTATGAACAGCTGCCTCGAAAGGTTCCTCGAGGAGCAGCAGCGATTCCTAATCATCGCCCAAGCCCTGGAGCGCTTCCGACCCTACTTGCATGGTCGAGAATTTATACTTCACTCTGACCTCCCAAAAACCTTTGCC
This sequence comes from Druon quercuslanigerum, assembly GCA_010014905.2. NCBI lineage: Eukaryota > Metazoa > Arthropoda > Insecta > Hymenoptera > Cynipidae > Druon > Druon quercuslanigerum. The sequence continues at coordinate 15,759 of JAAAKG020029804.1, forward strand.
ACAGTTCGACGCCCAAGATCGATGAGTTGGGATCACGAGGGACTACGAGCAAGCAACAAAATTTTGTGCACCTGCGTCTCTGAAGGAAAACAAGATCAGGAACTATTTAGGGAAATAGAATTATTAACCCTTGCGGCGAATACGACCAAGAAGTCTTTGCAGGAAACCTACGAAGAGCAGGTCACATAGGAATCTGATAAAGGCTAAGAACATAAAAAAACGCAAGCTACTATGTGAACGTGAACATATGGAGAATCCCAGATGTACAGTGATAGCCTAGAGGACCTTGTGAATGTAAAGGTTACGTAGATGACTGACGGTAAAGTGACCACATGGTTCCGAGTTACACCCACAAGCCTACAGTAATCCTGTCCAGAATATGCCAGCATAAATACGAGAGTGTATCAGTTTAGCGTTGGCGGACAAATTTTTTTGTCAGTGGCTTTCTGTCGCACAGGTTGGTTCCCCGCAGCTTCTTCGCTGACGATAATTTTGCCACTCTAATTTAAGCTAAATTACTCCACGATGGCTTACTGTAGGCTTGTCGGCTTAACTAGGACCATAGTGACCGGTGTTGTCACTGGTTTCGCTAAATAAAATTTTCATGTTCACATTTATTCTCAATTTGACGTTGAATTCAACACTCTTCTTATCTTTATACACATTTATATTTATTTGTTTATATTGATTCATTTGATAAAAATCACAAATCAAAATTGGTATTGAGAAACCATTTGTACAATAATGCATGTCCAATCATTCTTATAGTTTCCGTCGGATGTCCTTCCGTAGGTCGTAATTTTCTCCAATGAGAGAAAGTGAGAGTTCGGGAATGTAGAAGGAGTAGGTGTAGAAATTTCAGAAAGGGGAGATTTAAAGGTCTTAGTTCAATTTTGTAATAAGATTTAAGACTTATATTTTTACTTGTTTTACTCAATATTTAGCTAAATTTTTTGTGGAATTTAATTTTTCTCATGTTCATTTAATCTATTGGCGTGAAAATTTATTTGTTTGGCTAAAAATATAAGGATTCCGTTAAAAATTCAATTTAATTGGTCAAAAACTTATTTTGCTAACTTAAAATTAAAATATACTATTTTGTGTTAAATTTTTTTTTTTTAGAAAATTAACTTTATTGAAAATTTTACTCTCTGGTTGAATACTTTTATTTTTTCTTGTTTTCAACAGATTTGAAAATACTGTTTGGCTGAAATATCAAGTATTATACTTTTTGTTAAGAATTTATTTTTTTTACTAATGATTCATTAACTTGGTTAACAGTTTAACTATCTGGTGCGATCATTATATATCTTTTCATTTTAAGCTGGAAACTTAATTATTTTTAATGAAAATGTAACAGTAAAATTTTAAATTAATAAATCTTAAATACTAATCAGTTCAATTGTAAACAGGAATATGATTTTGCTTGTCCTACTCTCCAAATAAGATTTATTTCGTACTGATGCGTCTGTCACGATTTCCGCGACAAACAAGTTATTTATAGGAAGATTACCAGCAAAAGTGAGGAATCATGTTTTTACACATGTCGAAAGAGATGCTTGATTTTTGGGTCAATATTCTGATTTTTTAAAAATAAACAGCTTCATATTAATATTAAATTTTTTCTAGAATTTTTACATATTTTGACTAACACATTTATAACCAAGACAATTTATTAGCATTTTCAAAAATTAATAAAATATATTAAAATTAATTTCCAAAAATACCCAGTTTCAACAAAATAGCTGAATTCTAAGCTAAGAAAATTAATTCTTGTATGATATTTTTATTTTTTAGGATATTAAAAAATTTTCGGAAAAATTCGAAATAGTTTAAATGATATTTAGAACTTTTGGAGGCTTAGCAGTTATAATTTAAAGTGATTAGAGCTGTGCATTTAAAAAAGATTCAATCTTCTAGACATTTTGGAAGTTGGTAGCAATCAATTTCAATTTTTTGGTACCTATTTAAATTTTCTTAACAAATTAAATTTGCAAAACATAAATTCATGAAAAGTCTTTATTTCTAAAATTAATCGAATTTTTAAATAACTTTTCTTAAAATAGTACTCACTTTGATCGCGAAGCCTGAGTGTACAGGTAAAAGGCTGCGAGTAAAGTCACAGCGATTGTCGTGCAGTTCCTGCACAATATATACGGTAAAACGCTAATGGACAAAGTAATGAGAGGATTCTCAAAGAATTTAATAATGTTTCTATAAATACTATGCAAGTGTAGATCGTCGAACAACATACTCCTACGCATTGGTATCCTGAGGAACATACTTATGAGAATCATCAACATGTGCCAAGCCAACAGCGTGAGCTAAAAAATTCATGTATTTGGTAGAAAATTCAAACAAATTTTTATAGAAGATTCCCTTCTGTGTTTGAAAATTAATTTATCAATGAAAATCCAACTATTTCATTTTCCGTCGAAAACATATACTTTTAAATTAGAAAATTAAACTACTTGGATGAAAGTCCAACTAGATTATGAAAAATTTAAAATTAAGGGCAAGAAATTTCATTTTATATTATATTATGAAATAAAAAAAAGTAATGAGCAATAAGAATACAGCTTATAAAAAATGTGTTTAATATTTAAATAAAAATTTTAAAGAATTAATTTTACGATAATTCAGAATAGTTAAATCTACAATTTTATTGAAATGTTAATGATTTAAATTTTTGGGAAAATATAAATAGGACATGAATACCGTTGCTCTCTACTTAATTGTAAGCAAGTAACTTAAGTGTTTAATTTATTTTGAAATTGACATGCTATCGACATTTTTTGCTTTTCCACATATTTTCAACAATTTTTCTGACTTAAGAAAAATGAGTTTTTTATTTTTTATTATTTTATTTTTCTAAAATTCGACCGAACACGGTTGCAGCTGATCATTTTTGGAGCAACCCTGCTTTAAAAGTAATATGAGTAAATGAAAGGTTTTTGAACAAAAGAATATATTTAGTATGAAAGAAATAAAAAACATGATCGATCTCAGTTATGCCTAATTTTGAGATAGTATGAGATTCGCATATATGCGTACATTACATACACAAACCTGCAAATTCCAGTGTGTAATTTGTTCTAAAAACTATTTCTTTCGGCAAAATCGAGTACGCAGATGATTAAAGTACCTTATTTCGAATCATTAATAACAAACCAAATTTAGAAGTTGCCTGCTCCCTTGTATCGACCGCGATCCACGAAGTCCCGAACTCAAATAATCAAAATAATTAAACTGAGAACGGGTAGCGTCAAACTAGATGGTAAAAACGCGACGCATCAAATCGCTACTGACTTATACCTTTTAAACTCGCTTGTCTACGTCTCTATCTCCTTGTTATTTAGCTTTTCCTAACTACCTCCCTCTTTCTTCTAATTTCGTCACCTCCCTTCCGTAAATCTGATCCTTGAAATGATTCGTTAAAAAGACCAATTAATTATCTTCCACACTTCTTTTTCTGTCTTCTGTCGGGGTAAATATTAAATTACCTGTGACTTCCAGATACTCCCAGGACGGTTGGATATTTCCTAAGGTAAAATATTTTACAAAAAAGTGAAGGTCATTCATTTTTTAAAATGGAAACTCCCTTTTTTACATCTGCAATCGATAGAGCGGAAAATTCTACGTTCAGGTACGCACCCAAGTCATAGGTCAATTGTAACGTTCAAGGTCAGTTATAGGTTATGAGCAAATTTTTCATTAAAAGTTCCAGGTGTTCTGGTAAGAGTTCTGTTACTCCTCAAAGAATTATACAGTCCTATACCGTTCTTTGATACCAAAGTCAATACCTAAGGCGATACCATAAGTCCTATACAGTTTTTCCATACGAATATAACGAATCGAAACTAAATTTACGTATTACGAGTACATACTTACTATCTTTCTCTAAAAGATTATTATGGCGCAAGCTA
>JAAAKG020029815.1:0-19684 GCA_010014905.2 Druon quercuslanigerum
AACACTTGAGTCGCTCGATACAAAAGTACCCCTTTTTTATACTAGCCGATGGCTCGGGCTGCATGGCCTGGACCCCTCAAGGTGATAAACCCCACATGGGCGACCGTAATTTAAGAAGTTGTGGTAAATTACTGGAAAAGCTGTAAAAATCAACGATTGGGACTTAAAACAATCCAGAGACCGTTTTCTATTTAAAAAAGGATTTCCGGGTCACTTTTATGCTCTGATAAAGTCGAAGAGTTTATGAGTCTTCCAATTTCAGGGTTGTCTGTATCGAGCCTCTCAGGTTAACATTTTTGCATATTTTGCGCCGGATGTAATAATTATTTACGGTTCCTTATTTTTTTATAATACTGGGTATAAAAACAAGTTTTATGTTCTGGAATGTCCCGAACACATCGTTGGAAACTTGTCGTGTCTTCTATTTTTATAATAGATCTTATTTTAAAGTCTCCCAAGTGGATCTACAATTCTGCCATTTAATCTTAAACATTTATTAGAATTTGAAATTCAAATTCTATCACGTGATCTTTATCCAATGACTGATATAGCGTGCTATGACGGTTGGTGAATGCGCCTTTATTTGAAGAATAAAGATGAGCACACATGTGCGCTCATCACAAAATAGCGAGAATAGCGCCTCGCGTTGTTGGTTCCAAAACTAAGCCTTCCCATGTCCTTCCTCCCTCTATGGTATCACTGGCTCGCATCTAGGAGATTGTGTATTCTATGGTTTGTCGTTTGTTTAGCATTTAGCAAGAGATGGCAGGCGAGAGATCAATGTGAATCAAGAAAAAGGAAGAAGACAATCTCGTCTTTACTCGCTTTGTCCACTTTGTCAGCGTGTTGACAGAACAAGCAGGAACTTGTAAAGTGAATGTTAAAAATATTTGTTTGGGACGCTGGAATTTCCATCAAGTGTCGATCAGTCGCACACAGTTCTATTTCTCAAGTACACGACCTGATACAGATATTGGAACATCAGGGTGAATCGAAATTCTTCCAGGATACTCTCGATATTCGTGTGTAATGTCAAGCCAAATATGTTTAAAATGGAACAGCTTTTTGAACAATATTGCGACAAATTTCGAAAGTCTCTGGGAAGAAGAAGGTTTAGTGGACGTTACCTTGGCTAGTGATGGACAATGTCTTACTGCGCACAAGGTTATTTTGTCAGCAAGTAGTCCCTTCTTCAAGAAAGTCTTTCAGGTCAGCAGTTTGTGTGTTTATTATGTTGTGTATGTTTGTGTGTGTGTATGTATGTATGTATGGGTTAGGTATTGTTATTGTTATGCATACACAAATTAAGTCCAATTCCACTAAAATTAAAGTCAATACACATTTATTTCAATCAAACATGTACAGAGATAAACCGAGAAAATTTGTTTTTTATTTGTCTAACAAAAAGAAAGAACAAATATGTTAACCCTTGGAGACATTTCGGATTCTTTCCGAAAATTTCGGTGAAAAAATCAATACAAGGTTTCGAGGAAAAATGCTATAAATTTAATAACTCATTAAATTATTTACATAAATAAATTGTTAATACTTTGTTTTATCGTGAACCTAATTAAAATAAAATAAATAAACAATTTGCAATAACTTGGATTTTTTCTCGATAAAATTTATTCAAAATTGATAAGAGAATGTGAAAGCTTTGAATGCAGATTCCGAATGAATCTATCTGCAAAATATTGATTTATGGTATTTATTGAGGAAAGTAGTTCAGCAGGCTTAAAATTGGAATTTTGCCCGACATCTCTGTTGTTTCTGAACTTGTCGATAGTTTGGAGGGGAAGGTAGTTGTTATTGAATGATTGTTTTCACAGACAAATCCATGTCAGCATCCCGTGATCATACTTCAAGACGTGCACTTCAGTGAGCTGGAGGCATTACTTATATTTATTTATAAAGGAGAGGTGAACATAGAGCAAAAGAATCTGCCAGCTCTGCTGAAAGCTGCAGAAACGCTGCAGATCCGAGGTCTCTCGGGAGGAGATATTTTTGCCAAAGAATCTTACAAGCGACTGGCGGAGCTCGAGCAAGATGAGCATGAGCATGAACAGGAGGAGGAGGAGGAGGCTGTTGCCGTTGCTGTCGAGTCAATGATCGTCCAAGAGGATGATGTGTTGAGGAAAAAGCAGAAAGTCACGAAAGTGCACAAAAATAATGCATGTCCAGATACTTTTTCAGCGTTTCAAGTGCTGGGTGAGGCAGCCGCCAGTGAATGCACGACTAGCGAGAAAAGTAGGGATCTAGAATTTACATTACCAGACGGCTCCTCGACCAGTCCAGTATGCACCAACATAGAAATGAAAGTTAGTGCAATTTCACTATAACTATTTATTTTTCAAACATTTATTCTGCCACGAATTTTCCTCAAAATCCTAGCAACCTTTTTTTAATCCTCAGAGTTCGTTATGGGTCACTCAGAGCCATAGGTCTTTTTTCTCGGTAATATCTTCAAGCAGAAATTTTACCTGTAAATGTAGAATATTAAACTGATATCAGTTTTTCCGGTCAATTAAAAGTAACATTCGTATTTGCCACAAAAGACTAATATTTCTTTTAAATCGTAACATTCATTCTAAATATCATTTAACACGATAGAGGAAAAAATTGAAAAATAAATGAATTTTGAAATAGAATTATCAATCTTCAACTGGAGTAATGGAATTTTAAACCAAACATATGAATTTTCGAATAAATTATAAATATTTAATTGGAATACTTGCATGTCCAACCCGAAAGATAAATTTCTAAATAATAAGATTAATTTTCTATCAAAAAATACAATTTTCCAACAAAAAAAAAATCTAATTTTTAACCAAATAGTGGAATTTCCAATTAAAGAAGACAAATTTCTAAACAAATGTTTGCGTGTTGACCTAAAAAATAATAATTTTCAACATATAAACGTAACGTTTTCGGTTAAACAATTACTTTTCAAACTAACTGATGAATTCTTAACTGGAATAGTTAAATTTAAAACCAAAAATAGAAGCTTTCAACTAAAACAATAAATCTTTGACTGAAATAGTTTAATGTCCAACTAAAATAAAGAAAAAATTGACTAAAAAAGATAAACTGTCAACCGAAACTTAAATAATGAAGTTTTAGGTTTAAAAAAGACGAATTTTCTACTAAATAAGATCGTTTTTAAATTAAAGTGTTACCTTTTTAACTAAAATTATGGAATATTCAACTGGAATAATAAATATTATTTTCCTTTTTAGTTTAGGAACAAAATTATTTTCAAACAAAAAAAGACGAAACAAATTTTCGGCAAAAAGTTCCTTTTCAGCCAAAGAAAAACCAAGTTTTTAAACAAGTAGCTTATTTTCCAACCAAACAAATAAATTTTTATTCCATTGATGAAATATCCACCAAAAAAATTAATTTTTAACAAAAGTGTTTAAATTTCAATTATAAAGGAGAATTATTTAAATGGAATATTTGAATTATTAACCGAAAAGGAGAATTTTCAAACAAGGAAATTAACTTTTAAGGAAAATATAATTTTTTAGACAAAAATCAATTTTTCAACGAAATAAGCAAATTTTCAACGAAATAGTTGAATTTTCAATTTAAAAAGACAAAAAATTGATTTTCAATAAAGGAATGACATTTTTAAAAAGAGATGAATTTTCGATGAAAGTGATAAATATTTACAAAGAATGCTTAAATTGTAATCCGAAAAGAGAAATTTATAAACAAGGAGATTAACTTTCAAAGGAAAAGGTTATATCCTACCAATAAAAGTCGTTAAAAAAATTGGGGAATTTTCAACGAAATAATCGCTCTTCAACAAAAAATGCAATAGTTACAATTTAAGTTTAGAAATTAATTTGTAACCAAAGTGACGCATTTTCAATAAAAATTCTATATCCTCAGCTGGAATAATAATTGAATTTTATAACTACCAACAAAATTAATTTTCTACAAATGAAGACGAATTTGTGATAAGGTAAATTATAAATTTTCTACCAAATAGTTGAGTTTTCATTAAAAAAAAAAAGATAAATTTTCAACCAAAAATATAATAGTTGAATTTTTCGTTAAAAATATAATTCTTAAAAAAGAAACGGATTTTCAGCAAAATCGTTCAATTTTCTACTCAAATAGTTAAATTTTTAAATAAAAATTAATTTTCAACAAATTAATCACATTTTTAAAATGAGAATAATTTTGAATTAAAAGGATAAAGATTTAACTAAAATCCTTGAATTGTTAATCGAAAAGAAGAATTTTTAAACAAGGAGATTATCTACTTTCAAAGAAAAAGGGTAATTTTTTACGAAAAAAGTCGATTTTTTAAAACAAATGGTTAATTTTCAATCAAATAGTTGAATTTTCAATAGAAAAAATTAATTTTCAACCAAAAATAGAATAGCTAAAATTTTTCATTAAAAATCTAATTCTTAACAACAAAGAAAAAGGATTTTCTGCAAAATCATTCCTCCTCATGCTTAAAATAATTGAATGTTCAATTGAAAAGAAAAATTTCCGGCTAAATTTTTGAATTTTTAACTATAAAAGATGAATTTTCAACCAAAAATGTAATAGTTAGAATTTCAATTGAAGAAATTAATTTTCAGCCAAACATTTTCAAGCATTTTCAACAAAAATGATAAATCTTTAGCTGGAATAATAATTGAATTCTATACCTACCAAAAAGATGAATTTTAAACGATAAAGATTAATTTTCTACAAAAGAAGACGAATTTTCGACAAGGTAAATTATAAATTTTGAAAGAAATAGTTTAAGTTTTAAAGAAAAAACATAAATTTTTAACAGTTGAAGAAATTAATTTTCGACCAAACTAATGAAATTTTGAATTCCTTTTCTTTTTCATGATCCGAACACCACCTCGACACTGATAAAGCATCTTTAATATAATAGAATTAAAGTCCTCTTCATTAAAATTCGTTCTCTGTTCTTATAAGTATTTGTTTATTCTTATTTATTCAACAAAATTATAATTCAAATTTAGATTAAAGTAGTTTCAAAAATCCCTTTTCTAAGTCAGAATTCGTCACAACTTAAAAGTTCCCACTTCAAAACAAAAAATAATAAATTCAAGTAGTTTTCAGAGATTTTCTGAATTAGAATAAACAATTTTGCTACACTGTTCTTTGCGAATTATCTTCTTTTGTTAGTTAAAAATTCAACCACCTGCGTTAAAAGTTATAATCTTATGTTAAAACTAAAATTTTTTGTTTCAAGATTCATCTCATTTTGAAAATGAACTACTTTGTTGAAAATCATTCTTTTTTTTACTAAAAATTTAACTTTTTAGCAGAAAATGGAACGATTTTGCTGAAAACCCGTCTTTGATTGAGTATTAGATTTTTAGTGGAAAATTCAAATATTCTATTTTTCGTAGAGAATGTATTTTTTTAAATCACAATTTATTTGTTTGGTTAAATAAAAATTTATACTTTTTATTTAAAAGTTGAACTATTTGTTTGAAAATTTATATACTTTGTGGAAGATTTGCCTTTTTTGTAGAAAATTAATCTTTTTTAATTCGTTTTTTTGGTAGGTATAAAATTTAAATATTCCAGTTGAAGATTTATCATTTTTGTTGAAAATGCATCAGTTTAGTTGAAAATTAATTTCTTCAATTGAAATTCTAACTATTCCATTTGTGATTGAAAATAGATTTTTTTCTAGTTAAAAATTCAACAATTTAGCTGGAAACTTTACTTTTTTAATTGAAAATTCACGTGCTTTGTTAAAAAATCGATTTTCTTTGGGTAAAAAATGTTTTTTTCTAAGTTTATCTTCTTGTTTAAAAATTCTTTCAGTTAAAAATTCAAGTATTCCAATTAAATAATAATTATCATTTTAGTTCAAAATTTTTCTTTCAGGTTGGAAATAAATAATTTTTTTGTTCATTTTTCATCATTGTAATTAAAAGTTCATTTCTTTGGTTAAAAAATGAGCCATTTGTTTAAAAACTTCTTTTTTCTTTGACTGAAAAGGAACTTTTTGTCCAAAATTCATCTATTTCGTTGAAAATTTATTACTTTTTTTTAAACAATTATTTTCTTTAACTAAAAAAGAAGATATTCTTATTTCAGTTAAACATTCCATCATTTCATTAAAAAAATTATCGCTCTGGTTAAACATGTTTTCACTAAAAATTTAATTTTGGATTGAAAAATGTTTTTTTTTAGTAAAAAATTCGTCTTTTTTTGTTAAACTATTAATTTTTTTAAACTTAAAACATAATTATTTTATTTTTGGATGACAATTTATCTTTTTTTAATAAAAATTAATTTTTTGTTGTTGAAAATTCAACTTACTTCCGTTGAAGATTCATTGTTCAAGCTCAAGATTCATCACTAGTTAAAAATTCATCAGTTACCTTAAACATTAATTTGTTTTCAATAGAAATGGAACTATTCCATTTTCTGTGTATTATTTTTTTTTTAGTTCAAAATTCAACTTTTGGGTTGAATCTTTGTCTTCTATAATTAAAAATTTCACTCTTTCGTTAAAAAAACTGTGTATTTTATTGGAAAAAATTATTGTTTGGTAGAACATTAATTTTTTGTTGGAAAATTAACCTTTTTCTTTAAAAAATCCATCTATTTGGTTAAAAATGATAGTATTGCAGTTAAATATTACTTTTGGTTGACCGGGAAATTATCGGGAATTTGAAATAGTTCGCCGAAACACAAAAAAGCTATAGATTAGTGTTCTACGTCAATAACGAATAAGAACTATTTATACTTGGAAGAGTATCTATACGTTTGTAAGTACTCACTTGCATAGAAGATATTTTTAAACATTGGATGCTTTTTTATAATTACAGCTTTTAAATATATTTCTGATTAATCAGTACTTTTTTAATCAGATCTCTTTATTTTTGGTCAAAGACTCTTATGAAACCGTGGTAAAAATAAATCTAGAATCGCGTCACATACAAAAATAATGTTAATATTTTAGGTGGAACAGCTGGAGGTGAATACAGAAGAAAATCAAAGATTTTCACCGAGTGATACAGATTTCCAACGATTCAATACTGGCTTAAGAGATGAACCTCAAAGTAAGTTATATGTATTGATGATTTCTCTCTGTTTTCTAAGCACACAGGAAAAATGCAATTTTCATTTTGCAGAAAAAAGCAACTGCTAATTAATATTTGTGAGTTTGCATTAGCGAATGTCAATAAAATAGTTGTTTTGTTGTTCGTGTAAAAATTGAGTAGGGTAAATGTATCGGTACTCGGACACCACTTCTGAAAGGCAACATATGAGAAAGTATTGCACGCAGACATAATGGAAAATGGCCAGTCGAGGAGAATTGTTTGAACGAGCCTCGTATTGAGGGCGTTCATACGCGTAGCCTACTAGGCGGCGAACAATTCCCTTCAAATAGAGTTGTGGTGCAGTTGTGGCCTTGGGCGTAGTGACTTTCTGCCTGCTTCGTTGGCACGTGGTGCCTTCGAAATGGGTGGGAAGGCACTAGAAGAATTAACCTCCAAGTGGACCCTGCTGGTAACACTTACATGTCCTCTTCTGTGCATGTAAGTGGCTGAGATTCTTCCCTTTTTAGGCGCCTTGGTCTTCTTGGTTCGATCAAGCTTCGCATTGAGGGCGTTAACTCGCGTAGCCTTGCGAAGCGGCGAATAATTTTCCCAAGCCCGTTCCCTTTACTTTACTTACAGTAAAGTGGCAGTGGTTTCGCTAGATAGTAGATAGGGACAGTGGTTGTCGCATTAATCGCAAAGCGATCTGGGATACCTGGGGCCTTAAGGCGTATGCTGTATTATGAATCTGTATTATCTTCAGAGATAATATAATATCAGTCAGTGTAGATACCGTTTTCACCACCGTGAAAATAGAAATCAGCCTATCATTCCAATTAACTCCTGAAATAACTCGTCGCACCACTTCGAATCAAACTACAGAACATACGATTGCGTATATTTCTGAAAAAGGATTCTTCTTTCGATCTCTCTAGTAGCTTAATGGGAAAGCACTCGAGCGCCAATCGGAGCGAAATAAAAAAAAAGGATCCAGTGGAGCGAAGAGAGCGGATCTTTTTTTAGAAAAAAAGTTTAATTTTCATCTTACTCAAATACCACATGCCCATAAGAATACTAATTTTACTAAATTGTGTATTGAGGGAACGTTTATTGAATGGAATGAAGACGAAGTGAGAATATTGAATTTAGGGGGGAAATTTAAGTGTTCGCAAAGTGAGGAGAGTTTGATTTTTATACTTTTTTTATTTCGTGGTTATTATTTACTCGGCTGTAAATTCTAGACCAATGTGCGCAGTGAAATTTTGCCAAATTTCGTAATGTTCCGTCGTAAATTTTGAATATAAAATTGGGATAAGCGTCAACCGAGTTTTCGTGCAGCTTCAGTTTACTGATTAAATTTGTAGCTTACGTTTTGAACTGGTTCTGTTATAGGAAATAATATTATTAATATTAAACGTAAAATTGCCTCATTTTTCAACGACTTTTAATGACTTTCGAAGCAAATAATAATAATGTCAGCACTACGGACAAACTGGCGAGAAAGTGAATTTGACGGAGAATCTTCAAGGACATGGAAAATTGTATCTAAAGAATGATTTCGGTGAAACTTGCAAAAATATCTCCTTCATGATATTGACACCATCATGCATGGTAATACAGGCACAATCTATTTTGTAAAGCAGAATATCCGTGAATTTGATTCACGTGCTTTCCAAAAATCCAAAAAATGATATGAGAAATGTTTAAATCCTATAGAAAACATAGAAGCTATTATTCCCGAAACTATTTAATGCAGATTGTAATAATACTAGAAATAAATATGGAAAATATTAACCTGGTTGAAAGCGTCATACATTTTTTCATTGCACACAAAACTCTATTGATATATCTGAGAGATTACACCTATTAGGAGCATTAAAAAATAAACAATAAAAAAAGCAAAGAAGCGACTGGAAGTTAAGAAATGCTTTAAGAATAAAAGGCTGACCTACGAAAGGAAGCTGTTGCGGGTATTTTCTGCGATGATAAAGAATCCATGAAATCAAACCAATTTTTAAGAATAATAGATTATTAGATGAAACTTGAAACGAAAGTGATACGTCATCAAAATGAATATAAAAGAAGTATCCTTGAAATAATTATGTAACTGATTTTAGTTACCGTTTTCAAGACATGCATCATATGTCAGTCAGGAAAGCTGTGAGTATTGTTATGGTTCATTAAGTTTTCATTGGGCAGCATTTTATTCTCAACTCAGATTCTCAAGCGACATGTGTCAGTTTTCACTCCACAAAAGTTTGATTGCGGAAGCCAGAGAAAAAAGTTGAGATGATGTTAATTACTGCGAAGAATCCAGAAGAAATTTTGACAATATTTGACTTAAGTTTCAGAAAAGAGAATCGCTTTGCTGAAGAACTTTTGATGAAAATCAGGAAGATATCAAATGAAGGGCCCGCGGTCTAAACCTATTAACTGGAATTTTTTTCGGCAATAGATTTTTTTGTATTTTCTGTAAAATTTTTGGTATGCAGTTAATATCCAGCAGACGAAACGGCAAAATTCGTATTAGTTATCTTTAAATGGATTTTCGAAAATCGCATCTTGGTACCTACAGCATAGATCCGTGAAACGGTTTTCCTTTGCCTTGTAAAATTTTTGAAATGTCAGTTAACAGGTTCATACCGCGGAAAGCTATTTCTTTGAATCATTTAGTAGTACAGAACATTGCTGCTGCTGCTTTAGAAAATATCTAAAGCTAAATTATTACTAAAAGTAGCTTCTTAGCTGCATTCGCGAAGAAACTTTGTTATTACCTAACAATACAATGGGAAAGTTACCTAATTAAAAGAAATTGACGGTGGGAAAGTATTCCCTTTATGACTATTTAAACTGAACTTATAAAAGGGCGGAAAATGTATCCAATACTATTTTCATAACTCACAAGTTAAGTAGTGGGTATGAAAACTAAGGACAGAATTCCGAATCAAGAGGAAAGCATTCAAATTCCAGAGCAGCTGACATCAAGCAAAGTTGAAATTTAGCTGATTAAGTTCCAGGTTGCAGATATCTTGAAAATGGTAACAAACAAGTTCGCGGGTCAAAACAGAAAAATTTACTGTGGCATTTTCGGATGTAGAATTCACTTCTACTTTAATCGATGTAGAACTTACCAAGGCACATTTGATTGAAAGGCCAAATCAAAACACTTGTACAAATGTCTATCAATTCTAGACCGAGAAAGAATAAATATTATGTTGAAAGAAACATTTAAAATAATATATCGCTTTGAAAAATGAGAGGCCGTAATTGATATTGTCAGAGAAATCGAGACTCATGTTATTAACAATTACAGAGAAGGTTAGAACATCGGGGATATTTTTACAAAATAAAATTTAATTACACATGTTTGAATTTATTTTAAATATATTTTTGCAGAGAAAGCAAAACTAATTAAAGATCATTTTTAATATTTATTCTCTTGTGTTGAATTTGTATCGAGGAATGATCAAGCCAATCATAGTGTACAAATTGTTTTATATGGAAACCGTCCATCAAGAGTTCACAAATCTTCAATTGTTTTTCTGAATAAAACTTGTCACAAACCGTCAATTTGTGACATTAACTTTGTCCAAAAGGTTCAATTTTCTCAACCAATGAGATATGGGGATAAAGCGCATGGAGAACAAGATTTTTTATGTAATGGGGGACTTGACCTAACGCGAATCCCAGTCCCAGAATATTCGCGATAGGTGAGAGGGGTACTGTAATGTTCATCTGAAAAACGTGAGAACTGCTCAAGAACGTCAACTTCTAGCACGTTGAGGAAAAGAAGAAAAATTTTCTGATATATTCCACGCTGCGTTGTAAACTATTATAGCAACGGGATAGCTATGATTCTTACAGGACAAACTAACATCAATACGATTGTTTATCGAGAGACAATTGAATTACAAATAAATTATTCAGTTCTCTCTCAAAATTCAATAGGATGAAAATAGTACATGGATCGACTGTACAATAAGGAATTGATACAAAAACTCCTGGAAATGCTTCATGTAGAGCACCTACGTTGTCGAAAGCAAGAATATTGCAGAAAGAAGGATGTAACTTCAGTCGGAAGCAGTAAGTAGAGCTACAATTTCTGCTATGGAAACAATGAAGCATAATAATAAAATGTGTAAAGTTGGACTGGTCTGGTAATGTGATAAAATTTTGGAAAAGCGGTTTTGGTATTTACCACATTGTGCCGTATGGAACACAAACCAGACAAGGTTTCGAATTATCTTTGTCGCACCAGCTGAAGTCGACGGAAAATCTTTTAATGATTACTTTTTAATTGAATTCAATTTGTTAACTTGAATGCTTGGAGCAGCTTTATCGTCCTTTCTTGCTCAATTCTTGAAAAGTCCTCAAAATAGTTGTAGGCACTAAGATAAATGTCCCAGTTTGGGCGAATGCTTAGATACTGTAGCTAAATCCGTGGAAATCTTAAATCTAATTTCACTAACATTAACTCAATCACACTCTAGAATGGATTAAATATATTTTTTATATTGGTTTTATAGTCATCGCTCTCGGCTTGTTAGTTCGGTAGTTGACACGAAGTGTTGTTTTTCGTCACAACAGTGTTTGAAAAGTTTTGTGCTGCGAGTGTTTAATTGCAAAGTGACTAACAATTGTAAGTTTTTCGAATGGGATCATCAATACAATTCAAAGTTAATGCATAATTCTCACAGTTCGTAAAGCTTTCTCCTCCTGTCATGAAGCCTGTTTTTTTATGCATTCGTATTGAATAATTGATCAAATGTGCGGGAAACGATTACAATGACAATGAGACAGCCAATTTAAAAATGCAAACGATAAAAATATTCTTTTTTTTTTAAATTACGTGATTTATTATACCTGAGAAATTTTCACGTTAAAATTTTCAAATCCCTGATTACAATTCAAATTATGTGTCAGTACTTATCAATGACGACAACCCGGCACTGTAGGAAATTTAAGATGGCGTCGCTTGCCCAAATTGAGACACTTGATTCGCCCAAACTGGGTCAAAGGAAAAAATCAGTTGCCCTAATAGGTTAATCGTAACATCATGAAATGTTCTTTATTATTTAGTAAAATTTGTTTGTTTACATCGGCGAGCAGGCAAAATGCTGATGAAAAAATGTTCAAACTGTGAGGTATTAGGAACTTTTTTCGATTCATAAGATTTAAAATACTTTTATAAGCAAAATACGCCGCACAAATCCTTACATTTGCCCAGATTGTCACATTTGCCTTATTGTTTTGTTTCACTCCGGTCTTTTCGAAATGATATCGGATTAAAAACTTCCGCAAGTTAACAAAAGGCACGAAGGAAGGTTTATCATGCTTAGACATATGCTTTACCAGTACTTAAAACTATATGTCTTATGTAACTCAGGCATGATTTACGCGTTTTATCAGCGTATTTTTAGTTCTGAAAGCAGCCGTTTACGAGGCAGGAGGAGCGCATTACATTGATGAGTCCGTGTGTGATTATGGCCGCATCAACCTAACCTTAAATGTCAGGCGTAAATCATACCTTTCTTACATAAAGTATTGTGTGCAGCAAGGAGGAAAACTTAAGCTCGGTTAAAAAAAGACTGTTTACCTCCTAGGTACATACTATACTATTAAATATATTTTCAAGTCAATATTTTCATTTGAGCAAGCCTAGTTTTCACAATTTCACTATTTCGCTATATTTTTCAACGATAAACATTTAACAGTGAATACAAATTTACCGTTCGATAACAGCATTATCGGAACCTGGTTCAATCTGAGGATATCGATTTGTCGAACTTTTAATAATTATAATTAATGAGCGAATTCGATTGTTACAAATGCGAATAATTATTGAATGGATATTCAATAGACTCTGGATAATTAAATGCACGCTTTCAACATTCTATCTAATTTGATTTAATTTGAACTGAATTTAACTGCAGTATATAATTCTTTATCTTTATTTTTATTATGAAAACATTAAAAACGGGGACCGGAATTTGTCAATTTTAGTTTTAGTTCATAATTTTTGTAATGAAAGCTGATTTCGTACCTTCCAAAGCAAAACTTTCCTTGATGCAAAATTAAATCAGGTGTGTTTCCCAAAAAAAGTTTAAAAAAATTGAAATATAATTAGTAAACGTTATGAAAACAACGAGTAAAATTGGTAGAAAATTAGTTTGGTTGCGAAAAACACAATCAAGACCAAGAGAATTCAGTATTTTCGTGAAAAAGGGAATTATACAAATTATTGTTTGCATGATTTTTAAAGATTATTGTGGCGCTACTGCCTGACCTGCAGGCCGTTGCAAAGTATGTTTCTCCAAACTCTATATGCCTTGTGACTGATATTTTGAAGTCGATTTTCTCGAAAACTACGAAAAGTGTCATAATCCATTTTTGGAAAATTAATAATCAGCTCATGACCTTCCATTAATAAATGATGAACCGAAACTTAAGTTGAAAATTGTCGATCTCCCCTTGTAAGTCAAATCCATTTCGGAATAACTCGTTCAATTGTACGGCGAGCTTTCTATTGAATATCTGCTTGTTAATGCACAGGGTGTCCACTAAACAGTTCCATATGGTGCGATTAACATGAAATATCGGAAAAAGTGAAGAAATTAAATCCATTTCCCGATGAAAATGGAAGTGTTATATTATCTATTTGGAATTGTTGAGTAGGCATCCTGTAGATTTGCATCTCGCCAGTAAGGATTGCGTGTCACACGTGACAAAATCCGCTAAAACGTGATGTGCTGATGTGTGGCAGGGTGTGGGAACAACGTGACAGAAGACATATCATCCGGGTTATCTGGGTTGTCCGGCCAAACTGCATTCTCCGACGTGAAGCCACTTTTCTCCTATCAACAACTACCGTACGCCAATCTGCTACCTAGTCCTGACATTATTTCAACGTGGGCTTCTTCACGCCCAATGGATCATCTGGCCTGTGATCTTATGAAGACTTTATTCACACCGGAGGAAAGAATCCTTTGCAATGTCAATGGGAAAATGGGCAAGCAGCAATTTGATAGTAATAAAATTCATTTGATCAGAGAAGTTCTGTTACACTTCAGTAAAATTTCAGCAAATAGTGCGGAATGGGAAGAAGCATGGAGGAATTGTGTTACTAAAATTGATACTAGCAATAGAGGTTTAAAGAGGTATCTCTTCCAAAGGAGATCTGCTCATAGTCAATGACTAGAGCGTGTCAAGTCAGGGATTAAACGTAAACGTTTCCACTGACTAGAATAATTTTTTGTACAGTAATTGTAAAAATAGTCATCTGTATGATTTATATATATATATATATATATATATATATATATATATGTATATATATATGGCCTTTCTTTTTTCAAATTCCATTTCTTACTGAAAAAATTTTTCATTTCTACTTTTTGTACGTGCACAAGAAAAGCTAGGTATAAGTAACATCCATAGCTTTACATATTATATAAATAAAATGTGTAAATTGTTGTTGCTTTCCGTCCAAAGATAGCCCAGAGGCAGGCCGTGAGAGGATACAGTATCTAATATCAGTTACAGTTTTTTTAAACATTTTAAATTTACAATAAAAATGTCAGTTGTAATTGTTGACTAAACACTTGTTTATAACACCGTATGATGGCTCCTGAGTATTCATAAAGGTATATGTATTTATAATAACAATATACAACACTTTAATTGTTTTCCATTTATTTTTGCTACCGAGCAAGTGATAGGTGACTTTTTGTTGGATTATTTTCTGAAGATTACGAAGTCTGAAACAGAAATAGTCCGTTAAAAGCTTTTCTTTTGAATTGCGGTTCATCAAGGAACGATTTAAATTCTCTCAGATGTCCCTGAGATTTAAAAAATCTCGCAATTTTCATCGTAGAATTGAGCAGTTGATGAGCGTCCTTCTGTCATGATGCTTAGTCTCGGCAGAAAACCGACGGTTCTTCAAGTTTTAATGAATAAGCGGATGAAAGTTGATAAGTTTATTCTGAAAGCTCTGGTAAAGAAGGTAGAGATTGAGAACTTTATCCAACAGCTTCTGGAATAGAAGATGCACATAATTTGCTAAAGATATGAGAGACACAGATTTGTCGTTAATTTCCTTGAGTCATCCGGACTAAACTTAGGTAGATAGAGGTTTTAGGACATCTAATGTCCGCTTGTTTTACTTACGAGGTAACGACATTAAGAGTACTGTGTTGCCATATTAATCACTATTATGGCAAATACGGCCTAGGTACCAAGTTGTTAGTCTACTGCTAATTTTTGTACTAGTCTAATTTCGATATACTACGAATACAAATTTTATATCTACAGTGTTTGACGCACAACCGATAACTCCTACGAGCATATGTATAACCTTTGCATATTTCGTCACACGTCATTTAAATATATATGCAATAAGTATGTTGAGATATCGTGAGTTCATTTTTTATAAAAAAAAAAATTCTTTTGAATAGGTGCTTTTGCTCCACATCAAATTGTAGATAAAAGTGTCTAAAAAATAAAAGAGCTTGATTTTTCATTGTTTTTATGTTAAACATCCTTATTACAAAAAATTAAATATATTCTTCTTATGTTTTTCTCAACGAGTATACTCATATTTTCCTCCCATATTTAGTTTCTGATTTGCTTAATATATTTGCAGGATCATCTAAGCCCACTGTAACTATCATTGCAGAAGCTCGACACACGTGTAGCCCTTCCCCAGAAACAGTTTCAAACCCCACATTTCCAGATGCTGAAAAGGACCTTCGACAACATATCCCTTCGAATTTTGTTGAATCATCATCATCATCATCATTAAACTCTTCTTCTGAAACTCGCACACTATCGAAAAGTGATTGTCTAGAACCCTCGTTGTTTCCAGCAAATCATAATCCAACCCTTTCTGATTCAGGATTTCTCTTTTGTGCAAATACAAGTAATTTGAGTCAAAAGAATTCAGAATCCGTAGAAAGTAGTCACTCTCCCAAAGGAGGTCCTTCTTATCCACCATTTCCTTGTCCCTTCTGCGATAGGGCGTACACTAGTTGGGGATTCCGTAGAAGGCACATTAAAGCAGTTCACACTATTTCGCCAAGACTGAGTTGCAAGTGGTGCCTTCAGGTATGTCAATATCTTCACTTTTTATTACTATTGCGACTGCAGAAATAAAATAACAAAAATAAAAACAGTCATCTATACTTCGCGAATGTACTTAAATACTCTTGTTTCACAGTACTACAATATGATGAATTTTTTGTGTAGCTACATTTCATTTTTTCGTTAAATTCAGTACAGCAGAACTTCGCTTATCCGAGCTATTGCGAACCGGCCCCAACTTGGATAATCGGGAAACTCGGATAAAACGGAATTTTAAGTAAAAAGAAAGTCTCAGTATAATAACTAAAATTAGACTTAAATACATATAGAGTATTTAGATTATTAAACAATCAGAGCAGAGGTTTAGGAAGTTCTGCTCTGGTTGGTTAAGACAAGTTCATATGTATGAATTATGCATAAGGCTCGGATAAGACGGGTCAACTATTTTTGTTTCAACCTCGGATAATAGCGAACTTGGATAAAGCGGGCTTGGATAATCGAGGCTCTACTGTAAGTCACGTAATTTCAAACAGAAATGGAACTTGAGTGCAGTGTCTGCTTTTTGATATACGAGTAATATGATAATTAACTGATAGGTATGTTGAGTTTAGGATGATTTCATTGATGCACTCTGGAATTCAATTTGTGCTAGCAGAGAGGCGTGTGCGAAATGCGATGCGTAAATGATTGCGCATGCGTTGATGGAAAGTCATCAAACTTTTTGCCTTAAATTAACCTATAAAGTCCATTTCATGTACATAAAGCGGTAGACTTTCAACCAAGAGCATGAAATTCAGATTCTTGTATTACTGTGTTGCTCCAAGAACAATCCAGGAAGCTCTTAAGTGTTGATATGTAAGCTTTTATGCGTCGTCCATAATTACACGATGCAGGCATTTCGTTTTAATTTGCAGGTTCTCCCGACGCATGCAGCATGGCGGCGGCATGTGATATCAGCACACAATTTATCTTCTAGTGATGCACATAATGGACTTTTAATCTTGGAAGAAGCACACATGGTGTTACAGATTGCGCATCCTACTAGATTAGATGCACTGGTTGACATTATCAAACAGGGTTCTCATCAAAATAATAAACGAGATTTTCTACAAACAGACAAAGATCACTGACTCTAAAGAAATGATCATTTTCGTGCGCATTTTTCTTGCGAAATTCAATTAATGTACGTAAAGTTCTTAACATATTTTTCCAATCGACTTGCATTTTTTTTATTTTCGTAATTTTAGATTCGGCACGTCCAAACACAGAAAAAAAATGTTTTTATTTATGAATAAAGTGAAATATAAAAGGAATGCAGTTTTTATGATTCAAAAAATTAACATGAATAAATTCTCGTAAAAGAGAGGCATTAGACAAGCTTGAAGGAATGCTTGATGGGTTTCGGGTACCTTTTCTCTTCACAACAAAAAATCCCAAAATTCAACTGGCACTCAATTTCTTTTTAGAAAAAGGGGAAAAATGGGCAAAATTCTGGAATGAAATCAGCTCGTAAAAAAAATGCTTTTACCTGTACTTCTGCGAGGATTTAGGCCTATTATGAATTGAAATTTCTTAGCTATATACGTATTTTGGATTTGCTATCCAGAGAAAATTTCCAAACCTTTGGAATTTCTTCAGTGGTAAGTAGAAAAAATTAAGAAATTAGTGTAATCTATTGTTTGTATAATGCCTATAAAGCTGCTATTGTATGGATTTCAGAAAACTTATGGAAATAATTCCTGGAGACAAAGACACAAAAAAGTGTGGCACCGAGACAAAAAAAGATATAGAGCTTTGGTCGCAGTGTCAGCCTATTTGCTAAGGTGGTTAGGGAAAACGGTTACATATAATATTGTAGTGCAATAAAAAATAATGTTTTATAAATAAAATGTGTATAAAGCCAATAAAAAAATAAAAGTTCAATTAATTATACACTAAAATTTAAATATCTCTCCGTCCTGGTTTATAAACTTAAACCCTAAATTCTTAACTTTTAGTACTTTTAACTAAACCTGAAATCCTTATCTTCAAATGAGATTATTTGATTAAAAGATGATTTTTTAAATAAGTAATTTGATTCTTTAATGGTTGAAATGAAAATTATTAAAAAAATTTTTTTAATTTGTCAGTTATTAAAAAACTGAATAAGTCATTCGATTCTACGGAAAAGTTTATGGGTTGGACAATTTTTGTGTTCACAAAATTTATTTTGCAGTATAAGTAAATAATTTAAAAAAAAAGACTTAAATTTTCAATTATATTGTGAAGTATTAAACTCATAAAGATAAATTTTCAACCAAAAATACAATATTTATACAATAGTTATAAAGTTGAAAAATTAAATTTAAACAACAAAAAAAAGAAAATTTGCAAAACAAAATGGTTGGATCTTAAGTCAAAAATATGAATTTCCAATCAAGAAGATTAATAATCTTACAAACAGGACAAATATTTAATAAAATAGTTGAGTTTTCAACTAAAAAAGATCCATTGTCCACCAAAAATGGAATAATAAATTTTTTACTTACAAGAGTTCCTTTTTATCCAAATAGTTAAATTTTCAACCAAATGCATAGATGAATCTTTATCTGGAGTAATTGAATTTTCTTAAAGGGTTTGATTAATTCCATTCGCATTCGAGTAGGAAATCGACAAAAAAGGGAAAGAGGGGATTTACCGAAGTTTATTTCGGTTGTTTTACTTTTTTTTATAACTGTGCTATTAACGGTTAAAACATAATTCAATTATTTACTTTTTCTCCCAAATTATGAAAAACAAATTTCAAAATAAAAGAAAATTTGTCTGTTTTAAACATAATTTTATGACATTTTTTATGAAATTTGGTAAAATTATCAAATTTTCGCTGTATTCTTTAATTAATACTATTTAATGTTATTCGTCTTTACGAAAAAATTAGTAAAAAATTGTTATTAAAAAAATTAGAGGGACATGAATCTATGTTGTAAACATAGATCTAAATATATCTGGTTTTTTTTCGGCAACTTTGACCAAGTCTCAAGAAAAGACCATGTTTTTCGGAAAGTACTAAATGTGGGTATCGTGTTTTTAATTTTCTCAAAAGTATTTTTTTACAGGACATTGCTTTTATTTTGCGATAAACTTTTCTCTGAGTGAGTCAAAATATATTACTTTATATAGGGTTTGATAAAAAACGTGGTTGTGTAAAACTTAATATTATTGAAACAATGAAACGGCACGCACGCCATCTATATTTTCCCAATCGTTTCTTAAAGTATATCTTTTTCACGTTATTATTATCATTATTCATAAAATTCTGATTTAAATAAATTTAATTAATTTTAATTTGCTTAAAAAACATTTTGACAAAGACCTGGGAGACACAGGTTTTTACATTTTTATAAAATGTTTAAATTTTTCATAAAATTTTGCTCTCGCGCGTATAAAAGTGCAATATATTTCCCAGAAATATTTTTTCCAGTTTGTCACGTCGTGACTTCCCTGGCGAAGCGAATGAACGGAACGGCTACTCTATAGCGTAGCCATATAGTAGCCACATAGTAGCCCTTCCGTAGCATGCTATAAAA
>JAAAKG020029826.1:0-19683 GCA_010014905.2 Druon quercuslanigerum
TGTATCGAATTTGCCTGAATAAATGTCTCAGTTATATTGGAGATCTGTGTAGACTTGATTTGCTCGGGTTAACCTCGGCCACCTTAGAGTTTCTCCTACTACAAAATTACAAAATAAAAATGAAGAACAAAGGATGAACTAGCTATACCAAAGGGAGAATTCACAATTACCAAAACTGCGGGTCCTATTAAAAATGATTATTAACAGCTTTGTAGACCTTTTTTGGGTGAATAATTTTTTTAAATAATTTTATTCGCAGCTTGTGTTGTTTTATCGAACAGTTTCACTTGTACAAAAATGTTAATATTTTAAAAGTATTTTTCACGATTAAAATAAAAACTAAGATTTCTATCCAGAAATTATTTATAACAAATTTTCAAATATTTTTTTGGAGATTAACTTTTTTCTACTCATTGTTTTCCGTATACTGTGTCGTTTTTCCAAGAATTAAATGTAATTTTTATTTTCAATGTTCGTTTTTACAATTTAAACATGAACTACGCGCGTCTTGTCATAAAATAATTCATAACAAATGTGTATATATTTTTTGTATGAATAACTATACTCTTCATTTCTTTCTTATTTTGCAAATTTCGACCGCGAAATGGAATTTTGGTTCCTTACTACTTTTTTTGGTAGTTAAAACCAGAACCTTCTTTCAAAAATGCTCGTTAACGAGATCGATCTATCTTTTTGCTTCCTAAAAACATATAATAAAGCTCAATCTAAACAGATTAATATTTCAAAAGTTATCCAGTCTAAAGAGGACAATGACAACAATAATAAAACCGACAACAATGGCGACAGGTTGTCAGGCACCATTGTGAAACCTGTTCATTTCGATGTCAGCGATAGTCAGATTTCACATGAAAATTATGCCTTTTGATTATGACGAGAATGTAAAAAGCACTGCTTTTTCTTTTTTCGGTGTATTTGCTGTTCCTAATTATTTTTAATTTATTTTTTGTATGTAATGGAAAAATAAGAAAGTAAACAGAAATGATTTTCAAAAAAAGTGGTCTCAATTACACGTTGTTTCTCACTCCATGGTTGTAAAATACTTGTAAAGAAGCTGTCAAATGTTTATACTTTGATCAGATAAAGTTTACTTTTGCGCAATTTTACCTAAATTGGCAGATAGATCTTAGTTATATCATTACAGTACGACTAGTTTTATTGAAACTTCTCTGTGGGGCAAATTATCAGGAAATTACAAAGAATTAAGAAAATATTTGTTTTGGTATGGGATAATTTGTGGGATTTAAAAAACAAATAAAACTGTAGAAAGAATTGATAAGGTTTCAGACAGAAGTCTAGAAACTTCTGCGGAAATATTCCAGGTGGAACAGCAGCCTAATGTATTTCATTTTGCACAAGAAAATTTATTCTTCAAAAGAGATTTACACGTGCTTTCAACATTGAAATTCGACTGCGGAAATCTGTCACGGATTCATGTTGGCGAAGAGACAAAGCTCGGTGTAGATAAGCCTGGAATCGATCGTCGGCTACGGCGTTGCCAACACTTGATATTTCTACAACGAGATTCCTTGTCCTACACGCTATCTATTCAACAAAGTTTCCAGCTTCGATAAGACTGCAAGTTCCGTCTATGTGCCGGAAACTCGTACAGTACGTGCCGCTGAACTTATGGCATAGAGCATGTAAGTTTCGAAAGCACTCATAACCTTGATAGGATTTGCTCTGTATTCACACTATACTGAAATGGCTTTCACGAATGGCCAGTACATCATTGATGCTTAATGGTCAACCGTTAACCCTAGGGGTTAAAGTATACTGCAATATACTATATAGAAGCCCAAGTATATCACGTCCACTTTCTGTCATTGTACATAGTCGACATTCATTAGCTGTTTGAAAACCGGCTTTAAAATGTCATTGCTACAAATATACGTCGTTCCTTGTTTTAAATTTACACGGAAAAAATGTGGAACTGTAATATCCCATCAGGAATGCAGGAATCATTTGATCCCAATTTAAGTTTACAATTAAAAGCAAATTAGTAACAATACATTCCGATTTTAGTTGTACATATGACCCAAACAGATTGCAACTATCTTGTACTGTGTTTAGAAACAAATATGCCATGTATGAGATCATTTGTTTCCAAAATAGTTAGGTGACTCCGCGTCTCCCAGCTTGGGAATGAATCAGTCCCATGCTCGGCAAAACGGGGTCGCACTCAAAGAATAAAATTTGCCGCATACAAATTCGACCGTTAAATCAAGGCAGCACAAATTATTTTTAAGTAAAGGCTAAAAATATCTTCGATTCCTAATTAGAATATTTTAAATATAAAGTAATCAAAAACATATGTTACAAAATTAAATTTATAAAGTATTTTTCCACTTTAGCAAGAATTAATGAATCAGAATTTAGAACCCGTGTAGAAATAGCCCGGGCTAGCCCTGGCACAACAAGGTTTCTGGTCGGGGGCTGGCCAGGCTATGTTTGTTTTTTAAGATGGCTGGGGACACCAATGGGAATTCTGAGTTGAGTGTGCGAGAGAGACAGAAATATGATAAGCACGCCCCAAAGGGTGGAGCTTCTGCGTGAAAAAAAATTTCGATAGCCAATCAAAGTTGGAATATTTTCAGAAAAAAGGGTACATAGTAAAGAAAGTATAAAAAACATTTTTACGAGATAGCAATCATCAGGGGACCATTATCCAGGGCCAGACATTCTTTGGAAACCCTTACGCTTGCTGCAGGTGGTAGTTTGTCGAGGGGACGGTTTTGGGACTTGCGAGACCTTCCCATTGTTTGAGATTAGGCATAGCGGAGAAAAATCAGAATCTTTTAAAATATAAATTAAGTCAATTTTAATGTACAGCATAAGTCTCGTTATATTATTATGAGTAAATCAAAAAAAGATTTTAAAAAGTCGGTCAGTATTTTTAATGTTAGTTGATCTTTTAAATTTTATCTTCCTGACTCGTTTACCAATTCAGACATTCCGCATAAGTTATAATTATTAACAATGGTTTTACATAAAATGATCACAAGACTTTGAAATAAAAGTTTGGAATGTTGAAAATGCTGCATTTGAAATTTTGCCTAATCCTAATAATACATAGAGATAGTTTAGTTAGCTCAGTCAAAGTTACTCTACTTTAGAAGACTGCTGTCTGGGTACGTAATGATTATTTCACAAATTTACAATATGATAGTAGTCTATTGACTTTTCAACTATAACTATATGTATCCATCTGAACAATTTTTCTCAAACAAATATGAAAAAAATAGAATTCAAAGAAGTGTCTGCAAGGAGTAAATTTAGCGAAAGTAATTACCTATCCTAACGGGGCTTTCGAGATGTGAAGAATGGACATTCACAAGAGAGAGGAGGATAGGTCTACGGACTGCAGAAGATTGAAGAATCATGGGAAAGTGCACACGACTTTTAAGAACGAGGTGCATTTTAAAACGTTCCGAAAAATCCTCAGGTGAGTTTTCAAAGAACGAAGCTCTTCATGTCTTGAGAGTATTTTGTGCAAAAGCATTATTACTAATTATAACATATGTGGTATGCCTGGATTCGTAAAGAAATTAGGTAGAAAGGATATATGTAAAATTGTAATGATAATTTATAATATTGTAAATATGCTTGGCCAAAGTTACCCTACTTTTGCAAAATTATTGAATTCAATTTTTATTTTAAAAAATCCTCCTAAATGTATATATCATTTTATTAAGAATTTCAAGGAACCCGAACATCCGTTGAACGCCAAAGAAGTATTTTTAGAAAATTCTGGGAAGTACCGCCAGGATTGGTAGTTACTTTCGCTAAATTTACTTCTTGCAGACACTTCGTTGAATCCTGTTTTTTTATATTTGTTTGAGAAAAATTATTTAGATAGATACATATACTTAAGGTTGAAAAATCAATAGACTACTATCGTTTTGTAAATTTGTGAAATAATCATAACGAACCGACACAGTAGTATTGTAAAGTAGGGTAACTTTGACTAAGCTTATTATTAAAGAAATAAAAATTTCACTTTGTAAAATTTCACACTTTGTAGAAGTCTGTTTTTTCATATTTATTTTAGAAAAATTGTTCAGATAGACACTTATACTTGTAGCTGAAATGTCAATAGAATGCTCTCATATTATAAATTTTTTAAATAATCATTACGAGCCGAGAAATTATTCTTTAAAAGTAGTGTAACTTTGACTAAGCTTGTTATTTATATAATAAATGTTCATTACAATTTCAAAATAATAGAGAAATAGAACATTCTTTTCTGAATCCAGATATTCCATTTAAGTCGTATTCCCCTAATTGAGTGACAAATGCTCTTCATAAAATAACCCGAATTATTTAAATCTAGTAATGTGCCAATTGATCCCATCCGGGCCACGGTCGGGGAGCCCGGCCATATCACAGCCATGCTCCATGGTCGGACGTTGGCTAGCGCAGCGTGACGATGCGACCGGATTCCGACCAGAAACCCTGGAGACAATCCACATTAAAGCCGGGCCCCCCGGCCAGCTCCCGACTTAAAGCCGGGCTCTCCACCGAAAACTGGCCAGCCCCCGCCTAAATTTGAACCAGGGATGTTGTGAAAATAAATATATTCAATTTAAAGAAAAACAAAGTTACATAAATAACTTGCGGTATTAGTTTTCCTCACACACACATGCACATCACACATCGACAAAATAAGGATAAATCTTTGGTAAAATTATAAAGTTCACACATTTATCAAGCAAAACTCACTCAGATCAGATATAAGGTTTGTGGCATATGTAATAAAAGTTCTTGATGCAGCTTAGAGCGCTTTGCCGTTGATTTGTGATGGAAAACCAAGAGACGACCAAGTCGATATTAGCAGTGATGCTTTAATGACTTTTAATTTATCTTCCCAAAAACTAGAGTCGCAGAAAAATACATAAAAATAATAACATAAAAATCGCAACAGATGGGTGAATTTGGATCAAAGTGTCAACATTTGGTCCACCCGAAATATAAAATGTGATGTATTGTGGCGCCTCGAAATAAGATAGTTTGCTTATTTACATGATTTATCGTGCTCGGTACGACATAAATAATTGAACATAGAACGCGCCACAGTAAATCAACAGAAGAAGGAAGAACCACATTTTTCAGAATTAGTTAATGATAAAATAACATTTTTCATACATCACTTCAATGAATAAATAGATTTTATAATCAAATCAACGATCATTAGAGGCTCTTAATCTCGGTACCTCGAAATCGATATCTCCGCACTCAACTTACATTAGTCTTCCCTTAAATGTACAGTGACGACAGGCTCGCTAAAATAAAGTATTTCGTAGACATTTTATTTTCAGAACCGCGGAATTTTTAAACCATGCAATCGCCTCAAATTTATTTTCTGTTCGAGGCGCAAGTGTTTTTCAATTTATTTCTTCCTACAATTTTTATACAATTATTGTTATTTTAAATTTAAATAATAATTGTTAAATACTTTAAATATTGATCCAATTTTTCTTTGATACAGATTTTTGATTATTGTGTTTTTAATAAACAAATACTATTTATTTAAAAACAAATGTAATTGCTTTAATTCGGAAATTTTCTGTCGGAGATTTTATTATTCGGGAATTTTACAATATCGGGAATTTTAGTTTTAAGGATTTTTCAGTCGTGTCATTTATCAGAATAAATTAAATTATGAAAAATATATAAGAACTCCAAAAATCTGAAAGAAAGGTGCCCAAATTTGCATAAGTACTGCTAACTAAATTATGTCTGAAGAAATTTATCTATAAGGTTCCAGTTTTTATAAACAATGGAAATAATAAAATAAAATAAAAATATGTTCAAAACTTGTAAAGAACTCTACATATCTCTAATTTATGGTAGTCAATTTGATAAAAATCACAGTTTTTCATCAATGAAATATAATAATTATGGTAATATTATTTATTAGTATTACACTAAATATTAATATAAATTGATAGAGAGAAATATAAAATAAAAATAGTTATGTAAGGATTAATGAACAAAAATATATTATTCATTTTATACAAAGAAATATTTAATAAATAATCAGAGTAAATATTTGACTCAAAATTTAAAATAGAATTATAATAATAAATGGAGCACATTATACTATTAAGCTTGGAAAGATGCAGAAGAGAAATTAGGAAAATGTTTTTTTTTTAAATTTTCTAACATTGTGTGTTTTTAGTCACTAATTAATTTTTGCAATTGTCAATTCAGTAACAATTTTTAATGTAAATTGTTGTTACCGACAAGTTAACTGGCATTTATTAATCCTCTATTTAACTCTAATGCTTGAAAATGATTGTTTATACCTACAAATTTTAAGTATAATTATATTCGTTCTGAAAATAACATTAATGTTATTATGCCTAATTAGGCTTAAATTAAAAAAAGAAAGAATAAAAAATAATACCGAGACGCAAACTTTTAAAATTTTCATTTTTTCTGTAAAATTTAAGACACTTAGTGCCTTAAAAAGTTGAGAAGAATTATTCTTACATATTGATTTAATTAATCGGTGCTTGCGGATATTTTAATAAACTGCATTTATCTGTTATTATAAGCAATAACTTCTCTAACGAAAGTCAACAATTACTATCATCGAGAAAATTCGAGTCCTCTTGGTATGATGCGGAAAAAATAAGGGGGGGGGGGATCGTAGCTTAATAAAAGATGGATAATTTTAAAGGTGAAAATGCTGTACGTTACTGAGCCAAAAAGTAATGTTGTACACAATTTTTTGCAGCTTGCAGAGCTTAAAATGTGATAAAAAGTAAGGAAATTTGACAGCCTTGAAAGACAGTGAACTTTGGAGCATAGGTTAAAAAAAATAGAAGAAATCTGGAAAAATTCATGGTGGTACTTTGAACATTTCTGAAGAGATTGATGTTGAAAAAATTGCAAAATATAAATAATTGTTCGTTTCTTGTACATAAAAATGAAACTAAACTAATCTTCGGTTCTACTGAAGATAACGAAGTGATTTAAATTGGAGGTAGTTACTTGGACTATCTGTACTAACTTCCAATTTGAAAGAAGTATGTGTTTCTTGTTGTCTTTGTTCAAATTGCGATATTGGAAGTCAGTTTTTTATACGGGAAATCAAGTACCAGAAACCAGCGTGGAGCCGTTTTTTCAGGGTATCGTCTTCGATTTTCCTCACCACATGCTTCGAAAGCCTTGCCACCCGGCTTTTGACCCTTCATGAAATAAAAGTAGTACGAAAAGTATGATCATATTATTTTAATTATAAACAATTATAATCAGTGCAGCGTGCTTACAGGTAACGTTTGTTTTTTATATTTTGCTGTAAGTTTCTTCATTTTACTTAACAATTTATCTGTTTGTTAATCTCTTTATTTAGAGTTGTTGTTTGCAAATTTGTTTTTTTATTCGTCATTTTAGTTCTTAAATGATCCCTTTGTTCATCTTCGCAGTTACAATTTCTGTTTAAAAATTGATATTTTCTAGTTTAGAAGGTAACTGTTCAACATGTTACCGTTTGGTTTTTAATAAATCTGCTTTGTTTGATGACCTCACAATTTTCTTGTAAATTTTGTTGTTGAAATTAATAGTTTTTAAAAAAAATAAAATCTAATTTTTGAATTAAAAAAAAATTTGTTTTAATTAATTGTTCTTTCTTTGAAAATTCATTACGTAAAAAAATTCATATTTTCGCGGTGACAATTGAACTGATTTACATAAAAATCATTTTCTTGACATCAGATTTGTACAATTTGTTAGTAAATGAAAGTATTTTTTCGAAATTAACTGTTTTCTGGTACCCTTTTTTGTTTCTGAAAATGTACTTATTACTTTAAAACTTAAACAATTAATATTAAAATAAAAGTTGACATTGACATAACCTGTAAAAATATAATATTATTGAATATAATAACGTCCAATTTAAATCACCTCGTTATCTTCAGTCGAACCGAAAATAGTTTAGTTGAATATTAATGTACAATAAACGAACAATTATTTATATTTTGCATATTTTTCAACGGCAATCTGTTCCTAAATGTTCAAAGTACCGCCATGAATTTTTCCAGATTTTTCCTATTATTTTTTCAACAAAAAACATTTGGATTATTATTTTAATAATATTAATATTTTCACACTTCAGTATTTAAAGCATGATGTGATTAATTTATAGGACATGTCGTTTACTCTAAATGTATAGCATATGTCCGAGCGTAAAAGCACCGTTTGATGGTTTAAAGCAATATTTCATTGATTCAGAAATTTTTTTTCCCCAGTGTGTGCGGGACTATCTAGATTCTATAAAGGCCCTATTAATATGCCTTCATTGGGTTGCCTACTAATGACCTCACTAGCTGAATGTGACGTTTTCGCTTGCTCCCTCGATATGTTGCCACTTTAGGGCCTCGATAGAAAATAGGAAATCTAGACAGGGCCTCTTAAGAATGAAGTTATAATTTCTACCCGGAAACATTTCTGTTGTGAAATTTCAATACAGGAATTGATGATTATTTCCAAAATACAATGGAATTTAGACTACCCGCATTATAATTTCAAAGAATAACTTTTTAAATATTGTCACTGCACGATAGGTCGATTGCAATTTTAAATTACATTTTATATTATAAAGTTGTATAAAATCAGATTCCTTTTCATTTCTCTAGGAAAGCTTGCATCAATGGCCGGTATATTAGGTGTTTTTAAAAGTATGTAAGCGAATCCAAGAAGCGTCACTGACCTTAAATCAGCAATAAGAATTTGTAGCTCAGATATATGTATGTACCACTGAAACAGAAAAAAAAGAATATATAGTTATGTCTATGACATCAATATAAAAAATTATGCATATATCACTGGCCCAGCTAAAGTTTATATAAAAAAATGATTTAGTTAATTCATATGTGATGCTTTTTATAGAGAGATCAATATTTGTTCTAAATATTTAAAACAATTTTTTATTTCTTCCCATCAATTCCATTGTCACTTAAGATATCCTATTTTATACGACAGTATATGTCACAAGAAATATATATTTATTCTCATCCTTATGACAAACGGAATAATGCCTCCGCTGAAAATATTCTAAACTTTTATCACTAATTATTCTATTCTTGTTTACAGTAATGATATCCATTTTCAGCGGAAAACTGTGTATTAAGGAAGTCAAATATAGGTTTTTGCTTATATTTTAATGTTTTTTACATACTCTTTACCCTACTTATTTAAGTAGTGTTTGATTCAAAATCTATAAGTCTTTACCTATTTCTACAATATTCTATTCTAAATCAGAAGTGCCTACAATAGTGCAAACCCAATTATGAATTTTCTCCAACCTGTTGAATAACACTATTCCACAAAAGAGGATAAAGTCTGTAATTCCCTATCTACCCTATAACATTATAAATCTACCTCAATTTATCTATGTATGTCCTAATTTAATTCACTTCTATATTATTCATTTTCAAAATTGATTTCATACTATGTATATATTTCTATTCAAAAGTATTCGCTGCCTTTTCCATTTTATTTATTTAAATCTTATTCTATTCAAAATCAATCGCCTTTAATCTCTTTTATCCTTTTCTGCGTTAAATATACATCTCACTTTATCCGTTTTCTGTCCTAATATATTCTTATCCAATTCCATTCTATTCTTTTACATCTATTATTTCCTATTTCCATATGTATAAGCTATTATTTTCCTAATCTGTATCATCTATGCATTTTCATTTAATAATGTTCAATCCCGCATTCAACCTTAAGAGTGGACAAATAAGCTGCTTTTTTCGAACAATATTCACCTTATGCACCTATTGTTTGATCTTAAATTTAGTAAGGGCGTCAGGCCTTTAGGTTAAATTCGTGTTCACCTACTGAATTTGAGTTTGATGGGCTTAACGAGGTCCCGGACGCAGGTTATTAGGCTTAAAGCGGATTTCGGGCTAAGTGTGTGTTTTCAGGGTCAACTCGCATACCCATGAACCCGACTCTACCTGACCCCTACCTGATAGATGAGAAACCGCCTGCACGGAGATGCGATGCTTGAGAGCAGAGCCTTCTCCCAGACCAAAAAGGTGAAATTGTTTTCTTAGCTGTACCCAGAAGATGGACGAACAGGCTTTTATTGATCCTATTTATCGCTGCAAATCAACCCCCGCTCCTTTCTTTTATCTGCCAGATACCCTTTCCCGAAAATTTTTCTGGATACGACCATAGTTTTCTACGTTTCTTAGTTTTATAATGTATAATGAGTTTACCGGTTATTACCATCCTTGGAACGCAGAATGTAAGATGTTCTGCTTTTTAGAGAACCTAGCAGCAATAGGACTGAAAGGGATATTTAGAGATATAAAACTGTCTTATAATACGCAGGCATAGATGCTAGATCATCATTTATTTCTTAGGTTTGTCAAAAAGCAGAACCTCTTTCTCTTAGCAATATAAGGATGGTAATGGTCGTAAACATATGATAAGTTATGAAATCAGAAACTAATATGAAAAAAATGGTTTACCTGCTGCTTCCTACAAGAAGCAGGTAAAAAAAGTCTCTATGTATATAACAAAATCCTATTATTATTTTCCAAGCTATGAGGGCTAGAAGTCCAGGATTCTCAGGTATCGAGACGCCCCAACCATGGTGAACTTTTGCATATCTATATAAAAATCGCTGAAAGCGTTACTACGAGATTTTTCGGGGCTGCTTGTCATGAATCTGGGGTCAGTTTATGTATACAAGGCCACTTGGAGACTTTTGTTTAGCATACCGAGAACATAATTTTCTTAAACTCTCAGCCAATTTGACGAAATGATTTTTCCCATTGGTTTTGTGCGGGGTCCTTTTTAAAAAATTTGTATTATCATCAGTGAATAACATAAATTCTTAACGTCTTTTCAGACTAGATGAAGCTATGAATTAAAATTTTTGTTTCATACAATTTTGTCATTAAAAATACCTTCTCCCTCGCTGATAATAAACATGATAATACAGATTCCTTGAAATGATTTGATATTTAACACATGGCAGAATAATGCTTGTATTTTGGAAAAGGATGCTTTTTCGATCTCTCAAGTAGCATAATGAAAAAGCACACGATCAGCAATCAAAAGTTCTGTGCTTCGATTCCTAGCCGATCAAAGCGAATATCTTTCCTCAGAAAAAATGTAATAAGACCAATTTTAATTGATATCTCTATGTAGTCTGAAAAGACGTTTAGAATTTTTGTTATTCTCTTTGTTATTCTCTTTGTTAGATTGTTTTAAAATTTTGAATACGTAGCACCTGGAAAAATAATGCGTGTATCAATGAAAACCGATCCTTCACTCGATCTCTTTAATACCTTAATTGGAAAAGCATCTAGCCGGCAATCCAAAGTTCTGTGGTTTGATTCCCAGCAAAGCGAAAGAGAACTTTTTTCTGAAAAAAATTAATGGAAAAAAAATATAGTATAGAAATAAAACTTTCTTCATAAAAAACGCTATGCACTAATAATCTTTGTACTCTTTAGATTATGTAGGCAGAACGCCATACGCAAATCCGTTTGTCCTCAATCTTGCAACTACAGTTCCCCCATTCTTCGCATTCCCCTCACCGAATGAAGTACTTTCTAAGCATTCCGGAGCGTTATGAGGTTTATAAAGGTCTACTGGAATTTAAAGGGGGAGTAGGATAAAATGAAGCAGATGAATCAGAACATATGTTAGAAATAAGAATATGACAACAAGTTTTTAATAAAATTATGGAATTATTTATATAATTGCTTCAGGATCTTTCCAATTATATACAGCGTGGACCATTGAATTCGATTTTGAAGGTTATTTGAAGGACAAAGTAATTTTTAAAATGTGAACCCCTACTTCTGACCGAAGATTTTCAAAGATCGAGAAATTTTACGTTCAAAAATATAATTTCCATCAAATTCCTGGTAAAGACAGATAAAGGTCAATTTACTTTATATTGTGAAAGTTAAATATAAACTTTTTAAGGTCAAAAGACATTGAAGACCTTGGTAATTAGACTAAAATCAAGTTCAAACACGCAAAAATGACTTAAATCTAATTGTTTAAAATGCAAAGCTTTTTTCTTTGTATTTTAGGTGTTAAAAAAAGTTTTTAACGATAGGAAAACAGCAAAGCATCCATAACTAGAACTTTCTCAAAGCCATGAACTTCCTATTTTTAGTGCCACCTAGGGACAAAGTCTTTGACGTAATAGGATTGTATGCTCTTTATGTTGCTTAATTAAAGTGAGTTCCCTAGCCTCTCACTATTCGGGATATTTTATTCGAGTGAGTGCCCTTACCTCTCACTAGTCGGAGTGCTTTATTCGAGTGAGTGCCCTTGCCCCTCACTCTTGATTTTGGAATTATTTATTAAGTATGTACTCAAAATGTCTGCCATTCACTTCAATACACAATTAAGTTCTTCTCAAAAAATGTGAGACGGTACTAAGCAGGACGTTCCGTGAAATTGCTGTACAGGCTATTCGTATGCGTTCCATTATATTTTCTCTGGTTGTAGGCTGCCGCTCAAAAAAACGTTTTTTAAGTATCCATCATACTTGGTTGGTTTTCTATCTTTGAAAGTTATTTTAACAATTAAAATACAAATAAGAAAGCTTCGCCATTTGACCAAATGGATCTTAAATCATTTTTGCATGTTGGAGCTTCATTTCAGTCAAATAACCAAGGTCTTCGATATCTTTTGACCTTTAAAAGTTTATTTTAACTTTTTTATTACACATTAAATTGAACTTTATTCGACCTTGCCCTTACTTTGATGAAAATTATAATTTTAAACGTAAAATTTCTCACTTTTTTCAAATCTGGGGTCGAAAGTAGGGGTTTCCATAGAAAAAGTCACTTTGACCTTCAAATAACCTGGAAACTCGAATTGAAGGTCAAGGTCATTGATACCAATAGTAGACTACCTCTGTCCCTTTCACTTTTTCTATGTATTTATTATGTCAACAATTTATTGTAAATACCAACAACAAAGTCGCGCGTTAACAAATAATGTACCCAGGAAGATGGCCACATGAAACGGTGAATGCCTTTTTTATTTTAACAGTATGTGTTTAAAGTTTCTGCGTATCTTGCCGTCTCAAGGGCCTTATCAAATGACGTCACAAGTACGGAGGATCCTGTTGGGACATAACCGTAGTCGCCAAGGCAGCGCGGATGAAATAATACAACCCGATCGAAAACCATTTAAGCGAATACTTCGACTACGAGGAGGTAGTATCGATAAAATAAGAGAGATATGGCTATAAATATCGAAGTAGCAGTGAGTGTAACCACTTCTGCGCCAGTGTGCCGGAGACTGTTTCTTATATACTTGCATCAACGTTAAGTATGTTTCAGGCATGTCGCACCGCTGGAAAATAGCTTCTGAAGAGCTTTTAAAGGCTTATGATGCCAGTCATCTTTAAGTAGGTTCGTTCTCTTAACCCTAAACTTTAAAGCGTTGTGCCTGGTATGCTAGTTTCTTAAAAGATTAGATCATTAGCAGAAGTATTCTCTATAACCATAAATGTTAGTTTAGAACACCAAACAGTCATGAACTATAATATTAGCAACATAGTTAATTATTTCATACGATTATATCGGCTAAATCGTCAGCGATTAGTGTTTCGTAATTATCAATCTAATAGTAAATTTTAGGAATTTTGGTTAAGAAATATACAATCATAAGCTTCATATTGAATAAATCATTCAAATTCTTTAAGGATGCTTACATCGGACAAGATCAATAGAGTTTTATTGAATCAATTTTTAGCTACACTACCGCCGGGAAATGATCTACACAGCTGGCGTGGGCGATACTAAAAATTACTGCTGATTTCAAACGTGACTACTCGTTCAAAAAAGGATCGAGAAACATTGTTTGAAAACCATTAAAAAGCTTTTGAAATTTGGTGCTCGGACGTTAAATTCTACATCCTCGTACAAAAAAACCATACTGCCGTGGTATATACGATACATTATCTGAAATAGGCAGAATAAGCGCCAATATATCTTCCCAAAGAATGGAAGTAAAATGGCACATTATTATACCGCATAGGTACGCACCTCAAGTAACGTTATAAGTCCAAAATCCACTGTGTAGTTTAATTAAGTTTTAAAATTAATTAAGTTTAATTATTAATTAAGTTTAAGGAAAAAGTAAAAATTTCTTTAATTTTGTACATCAACTTCAAATAGTGGCATGACGTAGGAAACTAAAAAAAAATAAACTTAAAAAAGTATCATGACTGCCCGAGATATAACTGAACATATAGAAGCGTGTCAGCGTCGAAATCAGCGCGGCTAGCGGACATCGGTGATCGCCGACTAAAAATTAATTCAGACACATTTAGAAATTTCTGATGCGGTCGACAGCGTTAATTATTGCCGACTGAAATTTGACGTTTTAGACCTGCATATTTTAAGACATCTCGGGAACCCGTGCAGACTCTTGAAGTATTTTATTTTAAATTAAAGATGAGACTTCAAAGACTTTGTGGTATAAAATTTGGTTTTTTTTCTACAACTTTTCTAAGTTATGTAATGAGTTGATATTGAGTTGCAATATTAAAAATTTTTTTTTTAAACTTCTGATCAGGTATATTCTCAATAAAAGATAAAAAAAATGCATATGTCAGGTGTCATTTGATGTAGAATTTATATTTTCAAATGCTATTTTATGGCTTTATCTGTTAATATATTGTTAACACGAAAATAAATTGATAAATGAAGCTTACAGAATACATTTTTGATCAATTAGGAAGAAATGAAAATCCACCAAGAAATAGAGATAGAAGCCGATTATGAGTAGTAGTTTAAGAAAGATTATGAGTAGTAAATTCGAGGGATACGATACGGGGAAGAAGTTATTTTTATTTTACACAGTTGAAAATTCTTGATAATTTATTCAAAACGTTTCTTTGTAGTGAAACAAATTTTTGTTTCGTTACCTCTTAATTGAATGTGCATATGTTTAAAGAGGTATTTTAAAACTCTTAATAATTTGAGAGTTATTTATTATATCCCAAAATTTAATGAGAAACATCAGAAAAGCTAACAGGCTTTTTTTCAAAGAAGGATGTCAAGATTATTTGTTACGATATATTTAATCAGCCAGGCTCAATTAAAAAAAACGTATCTCGCACATAACTTTTCTCATTTTTGCATTAGAAAGGGTGACCCTGAATCTATAAACACATGGATTAAAAAAGAAGTATGGTTTTGGGCACATTATGTACCCGTTCTCGTGGTACACCACATATTTACATAATATTCTTAGTCGCAACGTAAATACAGGTCAAAATTTTAAAGTTTAGAGGAAACATAGTAAAAATAGATGTTAATGTTTAAGAAATAGTTTTGAATACTTTTGGTTTGGAATCTATTAGTTATTGAATTACCTACTTTATAGATTCTTGATTGAGGTGGTAGACCCTGATGTATTTAACCCTTCATAAACATCTCAGAAAGCAAGTCTGGTGGAAACATCGAAACATCTTATGGTATGTAAACTGAGAAAATGG
Organism: Druon quercuslanigerum; assembly: GCA_010014905.2. Lineage (NCBI taxonomy): Eukaryota > Metazoa > Arthropoda > Insecta > Hymenoptera > Cynipidae > Druon > Druon quercuslanigerum. Next base: position 15,521 of record JAAAKG020029826.1, read on the forward strand.
ACTATAACTTTCAAAATGTGATAATTTTCTCAAATATAATCGAAACCTAACGTATTTTGTAGTTAAAAGTAGCTTTGTACACACTTAAAAATGCTATCATGCGCAAAATGGATCATTAAAAAAATTACAAAAAAGCGATAGTCTAAATTTCTTAAAAATAGTGCATTCGCCAAAAATATTAAAAGCCGCTCATTAAACTTCTTTCATGTTTGAGAAGTTTGTCTATTTTCAAGGTGTGAGCAAATATTTCCCATTTAAATACCATGTAAAATTTCAAATGTGATGCGCAATATCTTAATATTAACCAATTTCAATATTTTCTTTTAGAAGGAAAGTATAAAATGAGAGTATAGTACAAAGTTTAAATGAGAAAAATACACTGCATAAAAATGTGATATTATAGTTTTTAATTGAAAAAATTGAAGAATATACACCCTTCTATTCGAATTCCATGTCTCCCTTCTCGTAAAGCCATATTCAATCAAATTTACTTCAGGTGTCAATTTATTTTATACCTTTCTTTTTATTCACAAATCATACTTATGCGATGCAAGATCCGTCAATATTTTCCTGAGTGCATCCGTTATTAAGTGTTAAGGACAAGTAATACCGGTTTCATGTTTATGAGGCTGTTGGATTGAAAGCCCCACGAAAATAATTCCTGAAACAAACTGAAGAGCAAGTAATTCTAAACTAGTAATTCTAAACTAAAACTTTAGCAGAGGTCACTGATGGATCTTAATTAGGTTTCTCAATAATAAAACTTAAATTTGCATACCAAAATAGAAGATATGTGAATGCCTGTACAACGTTTTTCTGGTTCCGAATCGGATGGAGGTTAGAACGTCTGTTTCTGTATCGTATCTGGCTGCGGAACATTCCAAGAACCTAACTTTTTGGGCCCGGAATAGAACAGAACCACGAACAAGATCCTTGTGCTTCTTTCGGGTCGGATCGGTTCCGATATGAAGGAAACGGGAACCATAGACAAAAGGACAGTAGCATGGGCGAAGGAGGTGTCGGATAAGATGGAGAAGAGAAGAAAGGATAAAGAAAAATGGAGCAGGGAAGATTGTGAATACGCCTGTTGGGTACCGACAACAGCGCCACCAATTTGGAACTATTGGGAATAAATTTGAATTTCAATTCAATGTTAACAAGAAATATTACAGTAAATAATAAATGTTAGACGCTATAATAATATTTTTTATTAAAATAAATTGATAATCATTGCTCTTTTTCATTCTAATATCTCTAATTACTTTGCGATACCCAATAGTTCGCGTGTCAAGTGGCGCTGTTGTCAAAGTCAAAGAGGTAAGCTTAAGGCGTATAAGAGAGGAAGTGAGTGTCAGAAACTGGTAAATTTTGTAAATAGTAGATAAGCAGTAGATACACTGTTAAAAATGTTTGGAATTATACAACACTTCTACAAAGCTTTAACAATACAAGCGTCAGGTTAAATTCTAAACACGGTATTGGAATGACGAGACTGAAATACGTGTATTGTAAGTGTTGTAAATCGTGAAGTCATCGTCTAAGATTTTAATAAATTTATTAGAGCATTTATAAGACGAAAGCTGTACACAAGGCATTGACGGAATTAATGGAATTTGAGGAATTTAAGGGATTCACTGAATTCACCGAATTCAAGGAAGTTATCGAATTCAAGGAATTTATCGAATTCAATGAATTCATCGAATTCAATGAATTCATCGAATTCAAGGAAGTTATCGAATTCAAGGAATTTATCGAATTCAATGCCTTCATCGAATTCAAGGAAGTTATCGAATACAAGGAATTTATCGAATTCAATGAATTTATCGAATTGAAGGGATTCCTGAAATGAAAGACATTCATAGAATTCATGACATTCAGGTGCTTCCCGAAATTCATGAAATTCACTTAATTGAAGGAATTTACAGAATTGACGGAATTAGGAATAGGAGTCGATATATTTAAGAATTCTTTGCAAACAATCATCAATAAATTACGAATCAGTTAATGGCGACGGTTGAGTATATCTCTCATTTTGGGTGAATAACACCTGGAGAGACGTTCGTGTGCATCCTTCCCCAGATTTTGGGCACTGAAGCTCTTAAGGGGCCCTTTGCGCAGTGGGGACCGAGAACTACTTTGTATGTATACTGAGGGTTAAATCACCCTCGCAGACTAATGTCCATTACTCATCTGGAAGCTGAGTGTTAATTTCCCGTGAATTTTAATTTTTTGCTTATTCTTCATGATCAATATAAAAATTTGTTTTTAAAAGTTGAGTTATTCTAAAAATATGTACAAAATTTAAATATTTAGCGAAAGGCGACACACTTAAACCAATGTAAAAAAAATCAGGTTTTTTTATCTAATTTTGGTAAAAATGTAGAATTTTTCTTAAATAAATTGTTTAACAAATTCTAAGATGGTCTAAAAAAATCGGGTTTAAACACACAAAATTACCAAATTAATCTGAAAAGCGATTTCTTTCTGCATACACATTTACAATACTGTGAGGCAGATTGCTACATGTGATTTTGTTATTCTGTTTTATTTTCTCTTTTAACCATGTTACTTTATGGGTGAGAAACGTTAGACCCGCTACATTGTATAGTCAGTCTAATTTTTTTGTATAGTGTTAGTAGAGTGTGTATAATAAAGCAAAAGGGAAATCGCTATTCAAAGACGAGATGGATGACGAAGACCGCCATTAGAAGTTATACATCTGACAAAGATATGCTCCAATTGCAATCGATCGATTTGTAACGAAATCGCTGCTATGGAGGAGGATCCCACATATTTAAGACTGAATGTCTTAACGCAGACTACAAGTTACATTTGCCTTATCTGCAATTCCGCTGATAATGCACAAACATTATCAGTCGAATGCAAAGTAAATGTTTTTATTTTATGCAATATTTACATCCCGCAAAACGTAAGATCATGTCCGCATCATTTAAATGATGAAGGTTTAATTCTGCAGCCACTTTTACAGGGGTTACATTTCATTAATAGGTCATACGTAATTAGAGGTCCACTGCTGCAAGCATTTTTGCAAGGACTTCATAACATAGCTTTAAGTTAGACTAGACTTGTTGACGAAAATAACCTGTCTGACACTGAATTTGAATGTCTTGGTCCTGTATCCAAAGAACAGTTTCGAGAATTGTTCAATTTTTGTGAAACGTACCCCGTGAAAGTGGTTACAATAGCGTGGAAAAGAGAGATTTGCTGATGTATTTATGTAAACTGCGTCAAGGTCTATCGGATTCTTTTCTCAAGGTCATATTCTAATATCCAAGTAGACAGTCAGTTAGTGGAAGCATCGCCACGGTCAGACAATCCTTAATCCTTAATGCCAGGCAAGTTACTCATTTCGCTAATCAATTATATAATCCAGAACCACAAAATCCTCGAGTTATTGCGTGTATTGATGGCTAATACTTTTACACTCATAAGAGCAGCAACTTCAGGTCTCTACAGCAGTCATATTGTGTTCACAAAGGAGAGCACTTAGTCAAACCTATATTAATAATTACACCTGATGGTTACATTCTCGACATTCAAGGACCGTACTTTTCTGACAGAAGTAATAATGATGCTGCTATATTACAACATGAATTCGCAATAGACGCTGACAGAATGAGAGCGTGGTTTCAAGAAGACGATATTGTCATTGTTGATAGGGGATACCAAGATGCCACTAATCTTTTGGCGCGTTTGGGTATTATCTGAACAATGCCAGCTCTTCAATCACGACATCAACATCAACTTACAACAGAAGATGCTAACGAATCGCGTCTAGTGACAAAATCTAGATTGATCGTCGAAGCTAGAAACGGGCACATCAAATCAATTTTCAAATTCTTTCAGCAAGTAGTACAGATACAACACGTAGGAACGTGTAGGTTAGGAACCTAGGCAATTTTTGCCGGATAGCTGGAGGTATAATTAACAGATATTATCCATTAATTTTCATGGAAGGAGCTGATGCCGAAATGGCCAAAGAATTACTTAAAAAATCTAAGGAACCCAAGTTTTGCAAGTTCTAATTGAGGCAGAAAACCTTAAGTCAAGGAACGCCCAACGATAGGTTCAATTAGATGCGGGCCAATTATTAGATTTCCCAGTCCTGACACTTGAATTCTTAAAAGAACTCACAGTTGGGG
>JAAAKG020029837.1:0-19682 GCA_010014905.2 Druon quercuslanigerum
AGCCTTATTAGATATATTTTTACTTCTTATAAGGGGGGCTGCTCTACCAATAACCTTCTTACCTTCGTTTATGCGTCATTCTGAATAATTGTTATAACTTCTTCAGAGTCAATAGCAGCATTTCTGGACATAAAATTCACCCTCAGTAATACCTCGACGGAATCTATTTTTTATTTTGCTGGAGAACATAGTGTATTTAACACTATTTAACACACTTGATTCTAGAACAAAGCGTGTAAGAGTTGTGTGAGGGTTTGGCCGATCGCCGAGCATACTCCCGCGTGATCCGATTCGAGGACACTGCCAGGCGGGGAGCTTGACTGAAACGGTACATCTGTCAAAGAATAACGCAGGTGTCCTAAGACCAGCTCAGCGAGGACAAAAACCTCGCGTAGAGCAAAAGGGTAAAATCTGGCTTGATCTCAATGTTTAGTATGCATACAGACTGCGAAAGTACGGCTTAAAACTCCAAAAGTCCTTTGACTAGAAAGGATGCGGCCTTAGAGGCGTTCAGGCATAATCCCATGGATGGTCGCTTTGCACCTTCTCCTCCTCTTGACTGAAACAGATCTCCTGCCTGGCGTTCTTCCCCTTATAGGTCAATAGTTTTACCTATTAGGCTTCCTTCACCAGACGGACATGGATGTGGACTTGAGCAACTCAGATTTATTCGTCGTATTCCAAACTGGAAATTATACAAAATATTTGAACTTCGAGGAAGCTCTATAATATGCGCAGAATTGTCCAGTATTCGCTCCGAGGTTGTTACGTAAGAGCGTAGGATAAATGTGGTTGTTCGCAGGGAGGAGTTTTATCAACCACATTGAGAGCACTCCTATTTGATGATTTTATTCGTAGGTTGGATGAGTTTTCACGACGTACGTAAAACTACCTTATCTCGTGAACCCTAATTTCTTTTCCAAGAAGGTCAACTTCTCTACTGGAGTTAAGCATTAAAGAATAGTACTGAACACCAGCGTAACCTGGAAACTACTTGCAAATGCGGTAGTGAAAAAGAACAATAAAGCCTTTTGCCATGAGCCAGCTTTGTTAGTTCCGGGAAACAGCTGGAGAGCTGGCAATAGGTCATGGCAAATACAAGATCAATAAAAACAAATGCAACAGTGGCACCTACTAGCACCCCCGCCTACTTCATGCGGGGTTGCGGGTTCCCAATGGGGCTGTTCCTAAAGTTGTGGATAGGGGAACGCCTCCCATATATGGGTGGTACCGGACAAATCAAATACCCGGGGCGTACAAAAAGCAGCTAGGGGAAGGAACCCCGAATTAAAACCAGTAATAAAAAAGTATAAGTCGGTTTCGAACAGTGTTCAGCCCTGGTGCCCGGTTCTGGCCCTGAGCTTCACAAAGCAAGTGGAGTGGCCTAAAGCTAGGAGGAAGTAAGCAAGAAAATGATCAAAAGGGTCAATGCAGCAAAGGTGAAAAAAGGGCGAGAAAAGATTGTCAGTTGAAAAATCCAGACAGAAAAAGATGCCGTGGAAACTCCCTCAGCCCACTTTGGGAAGCGAGTGAGGGAGCAAAGTCTGGGACCTGTGGAGGCGAGCACATTGATGCTCACGAAGAAGAAACCGGGGACTCGTGCCGCACCAACGGCCTTAACTCCCGAAAAGGAGCAAGGAGAGGTTTCTACACCAGTACCCAAAATAAGTAAGAGGACCAGACAGGAGCAGAGACGAACCCAACCTCAGTTGGTTATTATAAAAACGGCTGAAGTTTGAACATACGCAGAAATCCTCAAAGACCTTAAACAAAAAGTGAGTCTACGGTGTCAGGGAAACTTTATAAGAAGAGGTCCTGGTTAAGGTGGGATCTTAAGCAGATCGCAGATCCAAGGTGTCTGCTGCATCGTTAGGCATAAACATAAGAGACAGGTAAAAATATTCGCACTCTGAAATGCTTTATAACATAGCACACGCCGGGAATTTGAACTTTAACTAATAAACGTAATCCCTATTAACCCTATTAACCGCAATCTACCCCTCTAACCAATTCAGCAATGAATAGCTTGGATCTCGTAAATAAAAAATCAGCCGCGTTTTTCACCTACAAGCCAGGGCTAACGGAGGAATTCAGTTTTCAATTTTTCTGTTTCACTTATTATTTTATTTTTCTAATATCATTTAGCAATAATTGATAAGTAAAAATAAAATCAGCTACTACAAATGATTTATTGGAGCATTCATAGAAATTGAAATAACATTCTGTAAAATTGGAATCAAAATTCAACGATTAAATAAATATTTACTCTTGAAACAAAATGTTTCTAAATTAGGGCCGAAAAAGTATGATTAAAAAAATGGTCCTGTTTCGGGAAATAGATCTGAATGTTTACATTCTCATAGTGATAAAAATTGACACAAGGTCGGTTGATTCTCACGATAAAAAGCTTAGTGTTCACTTTAAAGAAGAAGTGAAAACTTTCTCCTGAGGTGCTAATAATTATTGGTTTCCCATTTTAAAAGGAACCTAATTGTAGAAACTTTCTGTAAGCCTAAATAAAAATAAAAATGCTACACAATTGCTTTTACTTACTTCATCGGAACTTCGCTTATGTTATTATGGTTTTACGATCAAATTTAATAAAAGGGAGTTGGATTATTCAGATTTAAAATTTTGTTCTAAAAAGTTAAATCTTGCAATGTTTCGACCACAATCTGTCTGCTATGCTCAGAAAAATTATATTAAAAATGAAAAAAAAAATTGGATTAAAAATTGTAGCTCCTAAGCATTAAAAGAATTCATTTCTTAAATTAAAAAGTAACAGCGACATTTTTGTAAATATAATTTGCCTCAAAATGACAGATAGATTGAGGTCGAAATTTTGAAATACGTAAGGTATTGCAAATAAAATTTCGACTCGGAATAATCCTAGCCTTTTTTATACAATTTTATCGTTGGGCTTCTTAAAATTATTGAAAAGTTGTATTTGCTTCCATGAGCTTCCTTTAATATCTCTATCAAATGAATAAAAATTATTTGAATTAGAAATTTGTTTCTAGTCTTTTGTAGCTAATTTTTTTTGAATTGAATTAGTAGAATTTGAGTTCTAATAAGTACAACTGTAATAATAATATTTTAAAAATATTCTGTTAAATAAATTAGTTCCTAATTTCAAGCATAATTTTTTGCTGGGTTTAAGAAAGAATACATTTAATTAAACGAACTCGAAAATCTCCTTAATACATTTTGCTGATTTCATCAGATAAAATTGATTTTGATACATATGTCTGACATTGAAAGCATGATAAAGACGTTAACACGGAGCTCGATTGTGTAACGAAGTTTAAAATATATGATAACGATAATTCAACAAAGATTTTTTTATTTAAAGCTATACCGTTTTTATTATAAAATTTTTAATTCAAAATCGGATTTCTTATTTTTTAAAACTCTTCATTTTCGAAATATCGGAGACAGTTACTTAGATTAAAAATCGCATTTCTACAATTACTAATAAAGAATATGGAAACATTTGAAAAAAATATTTAAAGGCAAATGATGAAAAGGAAATTAAAAACTTTCAGGAAATACCAGATGGCGTTTGATAAAAAATATTTAAAATGGTTCTTTTTTGTAGTTTCCCATGAATTTTGATTCATTATAAAATTATATCTGGAAGCTCCGGAATTTAATAAGTTTTAAAATCACTTTCATATTTCAGAAAATTTCTTTTGTGCCAAATGTGAACAGAAAGAAATAAGAAAGAAAAAAACTTTATTTTTAAGTTGGCTAAATTTCTTTGGTAAAAATATATTTAACTGAAAGTGTAACTATTCTAATTTTGGTTTGAATTACTTAGTAAAAATTTTATCTATTTTTCTAAAAGTTTAATTATTTGGTTGTAAATAAAGTTTTTTCTCACAGCTTTATATTTTCTGGTTAAAAATAAAACGGTTTCGTGAATAATTTGTCTCTATGGTTTCAACATTGGCGTGATTTATAATAATCAAAAAAATTTAAAGACGAAAAAGAAAATAGGATTTTGTGAGGAAAGAATTTTGAAAAATTTAGAATTCTTCCTAAATTATCTGAACGAGTATAATTTGTGCTAATTCGTTTTAATTCTATATAGAAAGCAAAACATAAAATACCATCAAGTTTGTCAACAAATATCTGATATTGCGTTCTCGTAGTAATTAATTTTTGTCCTTCATAATTATACAAATGTCATAAATTTCGATAAGATTGAAGCACGAATGATATCGCGACAATGGTTACATTTTTAACAATGCTAATTAGTTACGTTTATACCGAAATTCTCGAAAATTCTTTTAAAGTGGATTATTACATTTAAAAAAAAAATGTTGACGCTATTTCCTATTTTGTGTCTCATCTTAGTAATTCTCCCTAATCCTGCTGGTAAGTGTAACAGCTATCATTTAAACTTACGATTTACTCACAGGCTATTCGTATTCGTAGTATTTGGAAACTTGAACAAGTTTATCCTCCTGATGTTTATCGATAAAGGAAAATTAACAGATTTGTAGCATTTTCTGAAGAAAAATAAAAAACGCTTAAATGGGCCGTAAGTGCATGTTTAAATTCATCTTTTTCTAAATTTTGTTTTATGATATCTCTTCAACATGGGCTCTTAACATTTTTCTTATTTTGCTTTCCCCACAGATAATAATTATTTTTTAATTCTGGTTTTTTGCCTGGGTATTCAATGGTTTTGATTTTCTTATAATATCTGTAAATTCTTTGAAGTAGCCTTGTTACTCTACTTCTTTTTTCTGTAACTGGTAATTTGTCTTTGTTAGTTATAATGACTGGGGCCAAATTACCGTAACATTGCCTCACTTTGCTATTTGAATTCAATGTGCTCTTCGAAACGAGGTTTTCGGTATCCGAATAACTTATTCATCGGGATCTACAATTATAATTTTTCTATTCTAAATCTTCCGTTTTGTATTTTTCGTCTAAGTGACAACAAATTTTCTGCTATACAACCAGCAGAATTTACATTTGTTGATTTATTGTTCCTGCTCCTTAGCTATTAAAACAAAGGATAAGATCCCCCTTTCCCTCTATTTCAATACCAGTTGATTTATTTTTGTTTGCGATCCTAATCACCACCTCAAAAAATCGTTTAAAATCACTAAATATCAAGCTCTTCTTAATAAAATGACTTACTGCTCCTTAATCAGATATAAAAATGACATTACTTCTTCCTTTTAAATTACTTACTTTTTCTACATTTTTTGTTTCTTTAAATTCATTTACTCTGAAAAATTTTCTGAGTGTTCTGTTTTTCTTTTGATTGCTCGAGATATCTTCATTGTTTCCATCGCCTTGATTTGAATTTGATTTTATGTTATTGTCTTGTTGCTTCCGATTTATTTTATTTATATCATCGAACGTATTATATTTACCTTTTTATCTTGTCTGAACCAATTTTTATAAATGTATGCTTAACATCTAAATCCTCTTTTATATTTCCCTCAAAATTTTGCATCTATCACTAGATTTATTATTTTTTGACGTATTTTGTATCTATTCTGTGTCAGCTACCGCAGCATGCATCAGCCCCCCCCTCCCCTTCTGGAAACAGTCACCTTCCTCATTGCCACGTATTAATAGTATAAGCAAAACTACTATCTGAATTTCTTATAAGGGAATGTAACAGTTCAGTATCCGTGTTGTTTGTAATCGTGTAATAAGTGTCCGTGTAATAAAAAGAATACGATTTCCTCTAAATTAATGTCTCTAGATTTTGTTTGTCGCTTAATTAAATCAACTAAGGATCAGCTAAGTCAAATGCTCCTAGATTCGAATCTTCCACAGAAGTTTTTGCTCATCTCGTTTTTAACTTCTTAATTATTAGAGACATTTCGGTTTTAATTATTGTCGGTTTCTTGTTCGTCTCTATTACTTGTAATATTGATTTGGAAAAGGGCATTATTGTTTTGGCTGTATTAAGGGGGGTTTCTACTTTGTTGGCCCGAAAAAGTGCTGTTTTTTTGGAATTTTTTTCTCGAAAAGGATAATAGATTAAAGGATTAAATTTTCGCAGAGTTTTAGGAAAAAGTTTATTGTAGCTTAACAAAATCTTTTCGGCAATCCAAGTAAACAGGGGGGGGGGGGGAGGTTTTGAACAATGGCGTCCAGTTGGCGGCGACTCTTCATCATGGTGGAAATCCTAGCATCCACAAATTAAATCTGAAACGTAAAAGGAAAATATTTTCTTAATCTAGACACTTTTCCTTATCCGTGGCAGTAGAATTGTCATGGCGATTGCTCAATTTTTGCGTCCTGTAGGACTTCCACGAATTCGAAAAATGTTTAGAGAAAAACGCGTTTGAAAATTTGAAACATAACTGCAAAAATTAATGTTGAATTTCATGAATCTAAATAAAAGTACTCATCATTTTTTGTGTTTTTCAGGTTGCTGATTATGAATCTGTCATCAAATTTGCAAAATTAATTTGTTTAGACAATTTTCATAAACAAAATTTTATAGCAAATTACATATTTTTCAAGATGCGTATGCTTTCCATAGCTTTTGATGTCACTGATTTCAAATCTGTTACTATTGTTTAACTAAAAATTTGTTTAAACAATTCTTTTTATAAAAAAGTTTCAAAGTTGCATTTTTTTCGACATGTATATGATTTTTTAATTCATAAAATGTTCTGACTTACGCGTAGTCTGCTATTCCAGGTCCATACAAGCCATTTTCCTTCTTTTCGAAGAATTCATCTTCTGCCGTCCTTTTCTGCTTCGCCAAAGTCTTCCCTCCTTTGTTGCTACCGAATGTTCGATTCCTTTTTTCGGTTTTAAACATCGCGATTGTTATGCAATACAAAATTCGTTTATTCAGTACGATATTCACCTCGTGTACTGTGAAAACAAACCTCGACAGCTGTTTCTCGAAGAAACAGCTGAGGACACGCATGCGCAGACGTAAACATACCATTGAGCGAAGGGATTAATATTCGAAACATTCTCGAACATAAAACAATCACTTACACACGAAAAGAAGCCTCAAATTGGAACCGGTTTTGCCGCCGCAGAGCACCAGGCCGCTGCGGCCCAGCGCGTTTGACACCGCTCCACCAAACGGCTGATAACTTTCGTAATTTAACAGATTTCAACTTGAAATTTTTACAGAGAAGATTTTTCTTAATTATATAACTCTAAATTCTTCACATCTGCGAACGCTTCCGCAATCCCTCTTACAATAACTAAGAGCTTATTCGAGGTTGCTGCTGTTTTTTAAAGTTTTTCCGCTGCTCGCTTTAGAGATTGTGGAGAGCATACGGTGCCCTTTGGCTAGGCATCATGTCCGTTGGTAACATCGGCACCTGATTATTATATACACTGAATTTCTTTGTAAATTCTCTCACACTGTTTTCCCTTTTCTTAATTAGTTTGTTTTACTTTTTGTCCTTCTTTTGATTTTAATCTTTCTTCTGTGTCTACTGTTGTTTTTCTTCTCTCTTTTGTGTCTTCTATTGATTCACTTCTTTTTTCTAAAGCTCTATTTTCTTCCATCTCTGCGTTCATTTTCAGGTTTTCTGTGCCTTGCAGTTCAATGTTTAACTGAAAAATGTCTTGTTCTAGTGTGTTAATGTTTGGAAATATATTAATTTGTCAGTCTCAATTTATTCAAAAAGAAAACTTTTTTCTAATTTTCGACTTAATGTTGTCACCTTTTTAATTTGGGATTTGGGATCGTTAAAAACCCGACCGACACACGAAGATGTATGCGATTTGGTATTGATGCGCCACTCTCGAAGTGGGTGGGGGTATAGGAGAAGAAATTCGCGCGCTCCTTCAGATTTAGAACACTCGTATCTGTGGAGCGCTCATAACTTTGAAGCTCGTACCTTTGAAGTCCGAGTGTATTTGGGTAAAAATTCATGTTTACCATATCAAAAAAATGATTTTAAGGTGTGATATAACAAACCCATGTGCCTTAGTGTTCATGTGTCCCCGTGAATGGCTATTTATTTCGGAACATATGCATGTGCCGCCATTCTATGATGTTCCGAGTTCTACTGTGTATGCGTCGGTTCTGCTTTCAATGCAGTTGCGAATACCTTTTACCGCCAGATAGATGTTTCTCGCATCTGCTTACAATAATTAGAAGTTAAGTCGATCGTACAGATTTCAACTAATGCTCATTTTTGCATGTTAAAAACATTTATTTCACCTAAAACTTTTTTAATGAATTCGTGCTGGCTCTTTTTGTATTTTTATGACTTCTTTGAAATTTAAACTATTTTTTAAATCTTAGGCTATTGAAAATATGCTTTTATCTTAGGTTAATTGTTTTCAAATAAATGACAATTTTACTAGCATTTTAAATGATTTCTTAAAGTTCAAATTTAAAATTGTAGAGCCAACATTTCCTACTAGAATAATAAACAATACTATTTACATCCATTGTAAAATCTATTTTATTTTACTTTTATTTACATTTTCAAAAACAATATCAAAAACAGATATATTTCTATAGAATATGAGATCCTTGCAATGGTAATTATTATTATTATTATTATTATTGAAATAATAAACAGTTGCAATTTAATCCGGTGCTATTTTTTATTAAATAAATTAAAAATGGAATCATTTACGGAGTTTAAAGAAGTTTAGAAAATTAAAAAAATATATTTTCCAAGAATAATTAATTATTTGAACAATTGTCATTAATAGATTCAGAGGTTGCCTATTGTTAATTTTTCGATTACTCTTTTCTACGATATTTTACAAATTAATTCATTTTGGTTATTTGAACAATTTCATAAACAAATTAAGAGATTGGCGATTTTTCAACGAATCGACTTTTGGCTATTTTTTAATAAATAGGTTTTTATTCATTTTTAACAAAGAGGTTCAAAGTAAGAGTTTGACCTTTGTTTAACAAAAAGGATTAATTTGTTCACGGTTTTAAGAAAGAATGTTGTTCCAAGAACTTTCTTTTTACGACATTTTATAAAAATACAATATTTATTAATTATTTCAACAATTTCCATAAACTTATTTAGAGTTTGACTATGTTTAAATGCACAGGCCTGATTTGCTCACACAGTTAAATATGAATAGCTTTATCATGACTCTGTTGCATAATGCTTTCTGGATTAAAAATAATTTATAATAATTTAAACAATTTTTATATAAGAATTTAGCGATTCGCTATTTAAAAAATAAGCTCAAGTATTGCACAAAATTAAATTAGAATATTTTTTCGATTATTCTTTGCAAATTTATAAAAATTATTAATTATTTCCACATCTCTTTTTTCTTTTCGATGAATCTTTATATGTTTTGTATATTTAAATTTTCCTGATTCCTTCTTTCTATTATGATTTTCAAATTTTTAAGATTGATTAGTTTTTTAATTGATATGAACTATGATATTTAAATCAAAACCATTCGAAAATTCTAAACGAATTTATTTTTATAAGAAAATATATAATTTATATATTTAACAAGAATTAAAAATGGTAGAGATTTTAAAATGTTAAAAATGTTCTGTTTTATTAATTGTATTTTTTGTTCTTTTTTATAATTTCTGCCAGTAATTTAATAATCTTTTCAATTGAAAGATATTTTGCTTTATTCAGATTCTTTAGAATATTTTTTTTATTTCATCATATTTTTACGTTCAATTCATATTTATTTAGCATTCAATCGAACAGATAGCCGGTGTTATTATTAAATATTCTAGTATGCCTTTTTATTTTTAAGATATTCAATTTTTGAAATTCTTTTAAAATATTTTGACTACTGCGTAAATTCTTTAAATCTTCATACATATTTCATAATTCATTACACCTCTATGTAAAAGGATTAAAATAATATATTCTCACATTTGTGAAATTAATTTTTATTCTTTATAATTAATAAAAAATAAAATAAATAAGATAGAAAGACGAATAAGATGGCGATAATGCTTTTATAAACTCAAATATTTTCAACAATTTTTATTAGTAACATTGTTATCCCAATTATTAAAAAGTAAATAACTAATTTTTTTAAAGTGGATGCTTGTTGCTATTTTGTTTTTCATCTCAGCAGTTTGCCCTAATCCTTCTAATAAATAAAATACCTATAATTTAAATTCCGATTTTACACGCAGCGCATCTATAACTCATTCGAAATTGCTTATACAAAAGTATCTCCTTTTTTCAATGTAAAACTGTATCTACAAAAAGTACACCATTATTTTCAGGCCTGTAGGATTTAAAAAAAAAAATTTTTTTAATTGTCTTTTCCTGTCTGTACACAGATCAGAAGATAATATCCGCTCAAAATTAAATTTAGAGGTACAAAAACTCCATGGTCGTCTGGAAAACTAGCTAAGACAATATTTAACAAATGTAGTTTGCACCTACTAAAGTTCTAGCAAATAGAACATTACACCACATTCATCAGTATTTTTAATAAAAACAACTCCGATTTCTTTCTGCACATATTCCAAGATAATATCTAAAGCGAAGCGCACGCGTTGCTTTTTTTCTTGCTGGATTACCTGCTTGGAGCGGTACTGACTACTGGGAAGGCTACCTTGCAGGAAGATGACGTCATTGCTGGCTCTCGTGATGGGAGCCGTTCTTGATTTCGTTGATTGAACGTGTGCTATTTTTTATCCTGGTCTTCACGCTGGCTAAATCAAAGAGCCAATCAGAAGTGGAGAAAAGTTCACGTAGTTCTGTAGGCTGCTATAGTCGCACATGGCTAATCTAGCTTTATTGGTTTTGTACACAGTGTTTAAATAGATTAAAACATGCGATATATGGAAATCAAAATTGCAAAAGTTCATTTAGAACATCTTCTGACATCCGCGTGTAATTTTCGAATGCACTGGGATCTTCCGGGCTGCGAGGAAGACAAATGACAATGAAGACACATTTTAAATAGCTAGTGAACAAAATAGCAAAAGCACCTTTTTCCATGTTTCTCTGTCGCAGCCAAGACCGACTCTATATTTTGCGCTTGCGTTTTCAATAGCTGCAATAGCTGTCTGCCTTCGCCGAATTGTCGCCTGTACAATTGCATCCATTTTGACAAGTGCCTAATCGCAAGCAGCAGAGCTAGCATGTGCCTCTGTCTGTAGAGCACTCAGCAGCAAAATTCAGCAAGGTGGTGCAAAAAGCAGCATGTGTGCCGGGCTTTATAAATATCTTTGATCTTTCTCCGTATGCAGCGTAAGGACCGACGAAATGCAGCTTGCTAGAAATATTAAAATCATCAGTAGTAAAATAATGAATACGTGTAGCAATATGGTCTGCAATGAACTGAAATTTAAAATTATACAAAGCTGGAATAATTTTATGTCTTTTTCATTTGTTAGAGTAATGATTATAATTCTGTATATACCCTCAGCTTCAGACGCTAAAAAAATGTAATTATCTCCTTCTTGTTGCAGCGTTAAGTTCAGAGTCTGAATATTCACCTGATGGCAAACGTGTTTCTCTTTTGCATAGTAGTGCTTCTTCTTCTTTTTCCAAAAGAGCTCATCGTCCTGAGATTGACCTGAATAAGCCACCCGTCGAGTCTCCTCCTCGGGTCAGGTCATTGTCTCCTTTTCGCCATAGGACCAGATCTCCTGCCAGGCGTACATCCCCTTATAGGTCTATGATTTCACCTATTAGGCTTCCTTCACCAGACGGACATGGATGTGGACTTGATCAACTCAGATTTATTCGTCTTGTTCCCAACTGGAAATCATACAAAATATTCGAACTTCGAGAATATGCTTTTCCAGACGATAAATCACTTCAAATGAAAACAGGAAAAAGTATGTATGAGCCTATGCTAACCCAAGAGCAAATTGTATTATCAACACACAATGGTGATGTATTTGCAAGATTGGTGTCTGCAGAAGTCCTTGGTGGAATATATCAACGTTTTAGTTCTAACATAAGACGTGTAAAAATAAACATGGTAACCCATAAGGTTACCCTAATGACCTCAAAAGAAATTGCTGAAGCTCCAGTAGGTATTATGCGAAAAATTAAGTTCCATTATGATGTATATAATATAAATGATATATCTCAACACCATTAATTTTGAAAAAATGTTAATCTAAAACACACCGCTTGCGATTAAAAGTCGTATTGGAATATTTGATTTAACAGGTAATTAAATTAAATGCCAGCATGGAACTCTTATCAAAGCTTTAATTTTTCATCAATATCTCAGCAAGTCTTTCTAACTTTTTGTTGATCAATTTATTTTGTACAGTTACTGGTTTTACATTTCATTATTTTATAAAAAAATCATCTTCTTGGGGTTTCAAAGGAAACTGCTTTGTAGACAATTCGTCTCTTGTGATAAAATTTGTATCTTTTTTTGCTAAAAATACAACTGGTTAACATTTGAATTTTTTGTTGGTTCATGATTTAATTATTTGGTAAAAATGCTCCTTTGTTGTTACATTCTATCGAAAAATCAATTATGCAGTTATATTTTTTGTTAAGAACACATGCTCTTTGATGGAGAATATTCTTGAACATTTGATTTGATATATCTGAAATCCTAATAAATATTTTTGGTTTTTCTCGAGAATCTTTAAAAACTTATATTTACATAACATTAAAAACACATAAACTTAAAAATAAATACATGGAGAAAATTTGGTAAGGAAACTTTACACAACTTAAGAGCACAATTTGGTTATATGGACCAAAAGGGGAATGATTGACATTATTATAATAATTTATAAAATTAAAAATGTTAAAGATTACATCTCAGTTTCGTACACATTATTTTTCTAAAGCAAAAACTAATGTGAGTAGTGATAGTACTTAAACCTGTTCTATAATACATTAAGAAAAAATTATATAAAATTTAATTTGAGTTAAGTAATGTGCTCTTCCTGCACAATGAGTTTGAATCATTGGGATTATACGGATTCTCAATATTATTTTTTTTCAAATGTTGACGTTTGTTTTGGACTTAGTCACTATCATTTTTGTTTGATCGTTTGATTACTACAATTTTTGTATTTTTTACTATTTCCACTCTGGGTAATTTTTCAAAAACATATAATGATGGGCAGCACCCTGCCTCGACCGTATATGTGTATGTAGTATTAGTTTTCTAATGATCCGAAGGGGAAATGAAAAGATCAGTTGGCCTTTCTTTTGCCAAAGATATTTTATCTAGTTGCGGCAAGGATCTAGTTAGACGACATGTCGCGGGAGCGGCGCTACTATCGTATTTGTCGCTTCGGTTCTTTCATTATTTTTCTGCTAAATTCGGCAATGCCGCTACGTTTAAACGGATTAGCAATTATAATTAATTACGAAGATATTACAAAAATAAATTTTTGTTCCGTGCATTTTGTTCACTGTTTCACCCTCAGTTTTAGTGAAGTAAAGTTACCTGATGGTTGCATTGAAAATACCTACTTAATTATTTTGTCCGCATGCTACATAAATCAATCATCATAATAGAATAATAAGAATAATAAGTGGAAGAGTCTGCTTTATCGACATTGCTTGTCCACTCAACCAAAACTTGCAGTCATCCTATACAACCAAGATTCAGAATTTTGGCTACAGGCAATGTGCACGCAAGATGCACTGAAGATCTTAAACATTTAGAAGTCAGTAGGATCTTGCAGCAGCTCAGAAGGCGGTTTGATTAAACACCTGTCGCATTGTAAGAAATTTTTTGAGCATCAGAAAGCAAGCGACTAAAAACCTGTGGATTGCGAGATGGTAGCTCTAAAAAAGCATCCAGAGGTGACTTTTGTAACCTCCAATGCTCACAGCCGCTCATAATTGTATGCCTACAGCATCAGCGCAGGAGTTTTTAAGCATCGTATTAGATTAACTTATAACATCCTGATCTCATCAATCACTTGACTTAATCCGTGGCTTAGTAGCTCGTTTGGTTAGACGCTCGGACTTCACCTCAGAGGTCCGGGGTTCCATCCATGAGTCGGCACCTCTTGTCATTTTTCTATGTACCTTTAGCGATGTTCTAGTGGTTTGGAACCCACCTTAAGGTGTAGGGCCCCCCATCGTGCACTTCACTGCAATCCGGTCCTTCAATGATAGGGTAAAAAGTAGGCTTTGTCAAATATGTCGGCGGCTCACTGCTCTCATCACATTATTTGATTGCATTATAAGAATTATAAAAATATTAAAATCCAACTCTAAACGAAAACTGCCTTCAGCATGTTGGGCAGCAACCATCTTAAGCCTTTGACTACACGAGTGACTCAACTCTAACAACATTCGTGTTTTTTGATAGCGACTCACTACAGCCGGAGAGGTTAAGGAATCAAAATTTCCTTTTGGAAACTTGTTAATGGTTGACCAAACAATCTTATTATATGCTTACTTTAATTTCGGCATGATTTTTTCAGAGTTCTGGGCACTTTCTTTCGAGTTTTGCAAAACTTTTAACACTATCAAAAACAAGACGATGGCCTGAAACTTTTTGGAAATAATTTCTGCGACTGTGAAAGCTTTTAAAAGTTAGCTGTTATCGAGACGAATAGTTCCACGCATTTGCACCGATGGCAGCACTTGTCATATACCAAATACAGTGATGGCCTAACTCTGACAGTGGCTCAACTCTGACGACAATCCCCTACTATTTTATTCGGAAAAAGTATAGTATTTTGAATTTTTAAGTAAAAATTACGCACAATTTAAAGAATTCCTTTGATGCTCAAAATATATATTTTTGAAAATTCCAACAAACTTTCCTATTGCTTCGAAAGTTATGGCAAAGCTGTTCTATTTACCGTTTTTTTAGTGAAAAATAATTTGAAAAAAAAATCAAATTAAAAATTTTCGCACAGTTTAAAATTTTTTGAAAATTGCTTCAGCTTGAATCAAAGAAACATGCTATTATTTTTTTTCGACAATAAAAAATTTAATGGTGTTTGAAGCATTCAAAAATGGTCAATCTTACACTTTTTTTTAGCGATTTTGACGATTAGATAGGACATTAGTATTTATTTGTATGAAAAAAGACTAAATAAATTGCTAAAAAGTAACAATAATACGTAAAAATGTAGTTTATTAATTTTTGAAACGTGAGTTCAATTTGTTGAAAATTCGAAAATTCTCCATGTTAATTAAGTGGGATTTTGAAGTTCCCCTTGGGACGTGTTAAGATTCGAATTTGAAAAAAAAATTAATTTTTTTTTTTAACATTAACGGGAAAGAAAAATAAAATGAGATTGTGAGTGGGTAGGAAGATTAAAAACTTTGTCTTTTAATTTTTGATCTTCCAATATATCCTTTAAACATTTTTCCTCAATTCTTAAATTCCGTTTGCAAAGTTCTATATTCCTCCTAAAGTCTTTGAGGTTCCACAAATTTTCTAAATTAGTTTAAAATGTCTACATAAATCAAAATATAAAGTGCTGTCATGTCTTTCAAGAAATACGGGTACTTCTATCGCGTAGTAATTCATTTGTGACCTTCATGATTACGCAACATGTCATAAATCTCTGTGATAAAGAAGGGCGATAAGAAAGCGAGTGACAATGCTCATATAAAGTGAGACATTTTTTACATTGTTCATTAGTTTCAATTTTATCGAAATTCTTTAAAAGTGCATCTCTCATTTTTAACAAATGTGGACATTAATTTATATTTTGTATTTCATCCTAGCAATTGTGCCTAATCCTGCTGGTAAATATAATAAGTATCATTAAATCACGATTTCAAGAGCGGTATATTTCTTTTCGAAATTGTTTCAATGACAGTAATTTTTTTGTATATTAAACTGTGATAAAAAATATTTAACATAATTTTTTGGTCCACAGAAAATTTATTTTTAATTTGTGCAAAAACTGAATTTTCGAATATGTACATACAACAAAACAGATGTACGCGCACAAAATGATCATTTGATCTTCTCGAAGACAAAACATCAAAACATAAATAAATTACAAAAATTAAACCTTATTCAAGTATAAAACGTACTACATTCATATAAAAAAACTTTAGCTTTATATTCAGTGCAAAGCGAAACAAACAAATACTTGGCAATTAATGCCGGAAAGGACCGTCGAAATGCTGATAGAGATAATTAAATGGTCGAATCTTTTTTTTAATAAAATAATGCATACGAATTAAGATATGATCTAAAATCATTTGAGATTATAAATAACGACAACGGTCATCAAAATGTAATCCTCTTTTTCTTGTTTCAGAGTTAAGTTCACAGTCTGAAGTTTTTCGTGATGTTGACCATGTTCCTGGTAAGTTTCGTGGCGGACCTTCGAATTCTTCTTCTGAAAGAAATCATCGACCTGAGATTGATTTGAATCGTCCACCTGCTGAGTCTCCTCCTCGAGGCAGGTCCAGATCTCCTGCCAGGCATCCTTTGTCTACCAGATCCATCATATTACCTATAAGGCTTCCGACTTCGAACGGCCGTGGATGCGGACTCGAACAACTTGAATACATTCGCCTTATTTCCCGTAAGAATCCGTGCCTAATATTCGAACTTCGAAGATACACTTTTCCTACCGATAAATCACTTAAAATGCCGATAGGAGGTCACAGGTATCAGCCTATGTCATCTCAAGAGCAAATTGTATTATCCACAGCCAATGGTGACGTGTATGCAATACTGCTGTCTGCAAATATACTTGCTGGAATTTATTGTCGTTTTAGCTTCGGTGCGAGACGCGTGAAAATAAACGTGGAAAGCCGCAATGTTATTCAATTGATCCCACAAGAAGTAATTGCAATTCCAGTAGGCGTTAAACGAAAAATCATGTTTCATTATAAAGTCGTTAATATAAACTACGATTCTCGACATATTCATTGAAAAAAGTAAAATTCAAACACAGTGCTTGCTATCTAAAGTTGGATAAAAATATTTTATGTAACTGGGATTCACATTAAAAAGTCGGCATGTTATGGTTCTATATGCTTCATTCTTTTATCAATGCCCTAGAAAGTCTTTTTATTTTTTCTTTAATTAATCTTTTCTTTTAAGGATACAACCGTTTTGTTTCAATTCGCCTTTCTTATGGATGCCTGTTTAATCACCGGAATGGTGGAACCACGCTAACTGTTAGAGGATTTTTTCAATTGAGTCAGCATTCGATACAATTTTCCAGGGTCAAATAACAAAATAAACAAAATCTACATTGTTTCTCTTTGTAGAATTATTTTTGAAATGGTCAATAATATTTTATTACGTAAATTGTTTTCTTATTACTTCACTCATTTCACAGCGACTATCCATTCAGACTCTAATTTTACGTATTTACATTTCAATGTTGTTCTAATTTAAGAGTGTCATCGATTTCTTTTTTTGTCCTTATTTATCCATCGTTGAATCATTTGCTTTCAATGAGTGAGATCTTTATGTACCTTCTGAAAGTAAATTTTAGTCGTCGTCGGGACGTTAAATTGAGAACTTGTTTCGTCATTCCGGTATACAAGTTCGAAATAATAATTATGTATCATAATTTAACAATGGATCACATTTTAAACAATTAAAATATATTAGTTTAATTTTTAAAGCAATTTTTTAACAATGTTAAAAGTGTGTTGTATTCTTTATATAAGTGACCCGACCTTTAATGTGTTTTCCGTTATAAAAGTTTAGAAACATTACGTCTTTTTTCTTAATAAACTTCTCTTATTCGCAAACAATCATTTTTCAGCTAGCTGAAATGTTTTTGAAATTTTTTCAAAATAATGTATGAGCTATAAATCTGTGAGTCAACTCTAAGGATTCACTTGCTTCAGGACTGGAGGCTTCTTCTCATCCCATTCTAATGCGGTAACTATCCTTAAGGTGCTTGTCTACCTAAAGACCTACGCAGAAACAATAATTTTTAAAAGTGTGTCTACTTTGCGCTTATAAACAAAACGGATATTATAAAAGTTGAAAAAAATGCTTTGTAAAACTAACTTCGAATAATTACTACGATAAACAATTCTGCACCTAGTTTAAACTGCCAGTTAATTGGTTCATTGTTAAATAGCAGAATTAGTGAGTTTAGAGGAATAGTTAATAAGTTAAAGTATACATCTAAGTTCTGAAGATAGTATTTTTATTAAACGTTTCCAAAAAATTTTTTAATAGTACAATCAAATTTTGTTGTTGAATGAATTAAGAACGACGAGTTCTGTCAAAAAATTATTCAAGAAAATTGTATAGGAATTTTTAAAAGTTGATGTTTCTTTCAAAAACTTTCCACGTATTTTACTGCGTGTAGCTCCAAATATAATATCATTCTTCTTTTAAAAATGTTCACTTAATTATCGTTGTTTGGATTAAAATAAAAAATTTTACTTATTCATTTTCGATGCGATATTTGTATTTTACGACCTAAAGAAACATTTTTAGCAAAAAAATCTATACTGAGCGTGACTTCACTCGGCTACCATAGATAATTCACAATTTATTTTTAAGCCATGATACAAAATATTTTTATTCAGAGAATTACAATTAAGAAGAATTTGTACTAGAGCAAGATCATTATTGGCAGATGCTTCTGGTTGTGTTGCTGTAAACAATCCATTTTGCGTGCTAAAAACTGCAGGTTTCTTGATCGATAAGATATTATTTTGTGATGTTTTTCTCCAAAAAAATGACTATCAGTTCTCCTCTTCATTTAGCTCCTCTCCATCTACCTTCCTTGATCTTCTAATCCCCTTATCTCTCTTCCGTGTGTCTGATCCCTGAAATAAATCTAAAAAATGCCCTCAATTCTTCACTCCCTATCTTCTGACTTATCCCTACCATACTTTTTCATAACCTATTAATTATTTTCCAAACTTCCCCTTCTGTCTTAAAAATTCTCAACTCCTCTTCTAGCTTTTTTTCTCTTCCTGCTCCTTCTTCTTACAAATCACCCTTACCTCATTCCTGATTTCTACGTACTCCTCCCTTTTCGCAATTCCTTCCTTTCACTTTCTATACTTGCTTTTCACCTTTCTCTCCATCATTTTACATTTTCTATCCCACTACGGCTTCACAATTCCTTTCTTATACTGTTTAAATACCTTTTTTGCACAGATTCTTTTGCTTTATCTTTCAGATCCTCCCATATATCTTCCACCGACTCCAACTTAAAGCTTACGTTTCTTCACTGCTCCTGATACTTCTCTGTTGCTTCTCTCGTCCATAACACCCTGTTTCCTAACAAATCTTCTTCCCCACCCTGCCTTCCGCTAACCTCCCCCTTTATCCACAAACTGAAGTACTCTTTTTCTTCTCTTGAAGTACGTCAGCTCTTTTTTCCTGATGGTCTAATTCCATCCTTTTTTCCACTGCGAATTTCTCTACCTTCACCAACCCTTGTATATTCATCCCATCCACTGACATCCATCCAGTTTTCTCGCATTAGAGCCCCTGCCCTCAGTACCACCATATCCTTATCTCTCTCTCCTAGTACCTCTCCCACCCTTTCTTTAACCCTTTCTATCCGCTCCTCATTGCACGCAGTCACAAACTTATCTTTTACCCCTCCTATCTTTACTGCCCTTATTTGAATGCCCGGTCCCTCTCCCTGAACTTTTTCCTCTAATCCTTTTCTAACCCCTGTTATAATTCCTACACGCGCCCTGCCTTCCCTCTTTACTCTGACTGCCTTCTGTATCCTCCAACTTGTTATCAGTCCCGTTTGAGAACGCTGGACGGGTGATATTTAAGTTGCGTGGGGGGAGGGGGGGGGGGGCACCGGTTGAGAAATCCTCCGGGATGAGGGGCTGTTA
>JAAAKG020029848.1:0-19681 GCA_010014905.2 Druon quercuslanigerum
AATTTCTTGACCTTCTCTCTTATCTCATCATCCACTATCACATAATCAATTACCGTTCCCCTTTCTCCTCCTGACCGCGTATATTCTACTTCTTCATCTTCCTCTATATTTCCATTTAAGACAAACCATCCTAACTCCTCCAAGCTCTTTAACAACTTCTTTCCCTCCCCATTCAGTACTTTATCTTTTGATTGTCTTCCTCCCTCTTCTCCCCAATCTCTTCCTCCTCTATCCTCTATTCTCGCGTTGAAATCTTCACCTATTATAAGCCTAATATCTTCTTTATTTTCTTCCATCAATTCTATTAACTCCTCTGATTTCTCCTGCAAATATCCGTTCACATAAACCCTTACTAGGTGCCACTTCTCTCCTCCCATATTTACTTCTTCTACTATTAATCCTTCTTTTTGCTCTTTCCTCTCTTTTTTATCTTTCCCTGTTATACATTCATTTCTTACTCCCATATTTTTTTCAAATTCATTTTTCGTAAAGATGCGTTTCTTTCTGAGAATGAATTTTTTCACTAAAAATTTAGGTACTTTTTGAAATTTGTCTAAGATAGCTTGCTGTACCCCGATAAAGTCTGCTAAACGGTGTCTAAAGACTCTGTAAGTCCCAACATACAAATTTTTTCAATCAAGATTTCTCGTAAAAAAGAACTAACACCGGGGAAAAACTGGTATCTGGAGAATGATCCTTGTTCTTGAAAATTCGTGATAGGCATAAATGTCTATTAAGGTGAAAATTAATTTCTTTGAATGAAAATTTAAGTATTTCATTGGAAATTTATTTTATTGACTTGATGTATTTTGTTACAAATTATTCAATTTTTGATGAATATTAAACTTTAAGGTTAAAAATCTATTCATTTGTTAAAAGATTATATTTTTAATTTAAAATTAATTTTTTAACTAAATATTTAACGATAGTATTTTTTTCAAATTCATTTTTCATAAAGATGCGTTTCTTTCTGAACATGAATTTCTTCACTTAAAATTTAGGTACTTTTTGAAATTTGGTCTAAGATAGCTTGCTGTACCCCTATAAAGTTTGCCAAATGGTGTCTAAAGACTCTGTAAGTCCCAACATACAAATTTTTTCAATCAAGAATTCTCGTAAAAAACAACTAACTTCGGGGAAAAACTGGTATCTCGAGAATGATTCTTGTTCTTGAAAATTTGTGATAGACATAAATTCTATTCAGTCAAAAATTAATTTCTTTGAATGAAAATTTAAGTATTTCGCTGAAAATTTATTTTACTTACTTGTGTATTATGTTACAAATAATTCATTTTTGTTAGAATATTAAACTTTTAGATTGAAATTTTATTTCTCAGGTGGAGTATTAGATTTCGTATTGGAAATTAATTTTACTAACTAAAAATTTAACTATTCTATTTTTTTAGAATTTATTTTTTATGGCCGTTTAATCTTTTTGGTTGGAAATTCACTCGTTTAGCTGAAAATGTAGGCATTTGTTAAAAAATTTATTTTATCTGCTTGAAAAAATATTTTTCTTACTTAAAATGAAATTTAGTTCTATTTATTCTTAAAAATTTATCTGTATTTGTTGACAATTCATTTTTGTTGAGAATGAATTTTTTCACTAAAAATGTTTTATTTTTAATTTGATTAAAATTCGTGTTTTTGTTTTCTACAGTCAACTGAAATAATTTTTAATAAAAATACGACTATTTCGTAGAAAATTTACTTCTATTTTAAAATGCATATTTTTATATTTAAAAGTCAAACTGAATTCTTTTTTGGATAAAAAATTATTTCTTTTTATAGCTTAATTGTCTGATTTAAAAATTCATCGATTTTAGTAGAAATTTAATATTTATCAATAAAATTGCAAGTGTTTGGTTAAAAATGAATTTCCTTTGCTTGAGAATTCTACAACTTTGTTTGACTGTTTATTGAAACTTGATATATTTCAATCTAAAATTTAATTCCGTGGGTGAGACTTAAAATATTTTTGGAAATTTTGTTTTTCTGAATGAAGGCTTATCTCTTTGATTAAGAATTTAGTTAATTTGTTAAAAATTAATTTTTTTTGCTCAAAATTTCCATTTTTTAGTTGAAAATTTAATTTCTGCAGAGAAATTTCGTTTTTGCTTTCAGCTTCAACAATTTGGTTGATCACTTTTTGTTTTATATTTGAAAAATTTTTGTTTATTGAAATTTAGTCTTTTTGGTTTTAAAATACATTGTTTTTATTATTATTAAATTTTCGTACTTCTGTTAAAAAGTCATTTTCATGGAACTAAAGGCTTTATTAAATGAATAAATAAGTTTGTAAGTTTTAAATTGCTATTTTAAATATTTTTTTATTACATGTAAAAAAATGACCCTATGTTAAAAATATGACAAGATTTTATGCTTTTATTTGAATGTTAATCGTCAAGGAAAATAAGAAAACGATCCAGGGAGAAAATATCTTAAAACCATAAATTAGGTACAGCAATGTGTTGGGGGAGGGGGGGCGTTCTTGTATAGGGCGTAATTTAATTATTTAAGTGTGGTCCTTAAAATAATCGAGTATCCAAGTACTACCAACAGATCGACGAAAAATTTTTAGATTTTGAATTAAAAATGTCTCAAAGTTGTTGAAAACGATCTAACTTTCTGAAATTTCGCCAAAAATAGCTTATTTGCGAACTCGTACTTTTTTATACCCTTATATAGTGTGCCAAAAGGTGTGTCAAAGCTAGTCTCAATACACACAGCTTCTCATAAAAGCGGATCACATACATACAATTACAAAGCTCTGTAAGTCCCACCATACGTATAGGACCTCAAAAGTTTATAGGACTTTTTAAATTTTTTTTTGTTCTACACTGCCCCTACAAGAATCGGGATAATTCGCGGGACAACAATTCTAAATCACTACTAAGGACTACTAAGGAGTTCAAAGGTATATATTTCAAAATTCTCTAACTTTTTGAAATTTGCTCTAAAATGGCTTGCTGATACCATTATAAAGTGTGTTTAAGGCAATCTAAAAACTCTGTAAGTCCCAACATACAAATGTTTTTTTTTTTAGTTTTAGGTGCAAAGATGCGTGGCTTTGGCCGAAAGATTTTATTTTATTAGTAGTTCAAATTGAGCCAAATCTTTTGTCTTCTTTCTAGAAATCGAAATTTAAGTTGATAGGCTCCTTTTTGACTCCAAGTTTTATTTATTTAATAAAATCTCTACACAGAAAGGATGTATTTTTTGTATAGTTAACTACTCACTCAGTAAGAAAGCACACGTCACTTTTCCTGTCATTTCGCAAACGGAAGATCAAAATAATATTTTTACAATCAAGATTTTTCGTAAAAAAATACTGGATTGGGAAAAAACTGGTTTATGGAGGATGATCATTGTTCTTGTTACAGTGGCCTTATATAGTGTTTACATACTGACGTGATGAGTACATTTTTGTAGGTTCGGCGGAAAACCTAAATTCAAGATCTTGCAACGTGTGGTGATTTTTTTTACAGTTTAGGAAAAAAACAGAAAGTATTGATAATACTCTTAATAATGATTATTGAAAATGTTCGCAAATATTGTCCCGGTCTATACAATTTTTAAAATCGAACCCTATTCTTAAAATGTTTATATTTGATGTTAGTAAAAAATGAGCAACAAACTAAATCATTCAAAGTAGAACTCTTGAATTTTAAACTTTTAAAATTGAAGTTTAAATTCTTTCAATTCAAAAATTTTGTATTCAAATTCTCAATAATTTACACGTATAAACTGCAAGGTACTAACATTTTTTAATTGAACAGTTTTAAATGAAATTCCGATAATCTGCAAAATTCATAATTTTTTAAAATTCAAAAATTACAGAGAATTAATTAACGAACTTAAAAAAGTTTCAAATTATATTATTAGGTTATTTTATTTTAAATAGTTTTAGCATCCTTGAAAAGCTTTAAAATTTTATTTCAAAAGCTTAAAAAATATAGAAGTTGTTTTATATTTTTTCAAATTTAAAATTATTTTTGAAATTTTTTCAGTACTTCTAAATAACTTATAAAACTAATTGAATTTGCCCTGAAACTTCTAGAAAATATTTGAGTAATTTTAAGAGATATGTAGAAGTTTTAAAAAGATTTAAAATTGATTTGGAACTTTAAATTATATCAAATAATTTAAACGAAGTGTGTGTAACGACAAAATTCGACTATTCGTACCAAAATTTCTGTGCAAATTCCTACAACCTAATTTAAAACAAAATTTAGATTTCTGCAGATTTCAAGAAAAAAATTTAGATGCTTTTCAGAATTCTGCAAAGCTCGAAAATAATAAAAAAAACTTTCGTAATATTCCTAGGAAAATTTAAAATTATCTTTCATTAAAAAAAATTATTTTAACAGAATATTGAAAAATATTTCAAGGGATTTCCAAAATTGTAAAAAAGTACCCTGGAAGATTTTAAGGATTTTAAAAAAAACTTGCAGGATTTACTAAAAATTGTAGAAAAAATTCTATTCACTTTAAAATATCTTTCGAAGTTCTGAACAACATTTTCACACACTTCGTTTAAATGACTTGACACCATTTAAGGTTTTTAATTAATTTTGAATGTTCTAAAAAGTTATAAATATCTTTTAAAATTACTTAAAATTTTTCTACAAATAAGAAGTCTTGAATTATTATTTCTGCATACAAATTCAATAATTTCGCTCAAAAATTAAAAATGCTTGAAAAATATATAATATATAAGAGAAAAATGTAAATTGTAAGGTTAAAAGTTTATAATATTTTCGAAATTTTAACAAAATGAATCTTTCTTTATCAAAAAATTGATATTAAAATAGCTTGATTTTAAATGTTTGGCCTTAATTTACTCTTTTAAATTAACAGTCAAATATTGCTAGATATTAATTTATTATTTTTCTTCATTATTTTTTCTAAATTAAATGGGTTATTAGGTGAATAATTATTACTTGAAGTGCAGATCCATTCTAAAAATTATTTATTCATTCATTTATATTTACAGTTGATAAAATAATATTGTTTTTATCAAAATTTTCAACTTCAGGCACTTTTAATTTTTAATTGTTTGAATCTTAAATAATTTCCTTCAGATTAATATAAATAATATAAATTAATAATCAAGCAGATTCCATACATGTACCGAAGTATTTAAACTCCTTCACTTCTTCTATCTTTATTCCCTTCCATCTGCGTCCATTCTTTTTGTCTCCCCCCTCGTTTTCTAAACCTTATTATCTTTGTCTTTTCTACATTTAAATGTAGCTTTTACCCATCTAAGTATTTTTCTAATCGTGTAATTCAGCCCGCCATGCCTTCTTCATCCTCTCCCATCAGCACTATGGCGTCTGCGCATGCTATCGTCTATATCTTTTCCTTCACTATTCTAACTCCTCCCGAACATTTTCTCCTCATTTCTTCTTCCAAGTCTGATATTAGTATATTAAATAAAAGCGGGCTCAGAGGACATTCTTGCCTCACTTCTCTAACCAACCAGAAACTATCTCCTACTTGATGTTCTACTTTCACACTGCTTTTTGTCTCTAAAAATTTCCGATAACCTCTTTATTAATCCCTCTCTTATCCCCTTTTTCCCCATAATTTTTTCTATTTCGCCTCGGTCTAATGAGTCAAACGCTGCCTTTAAGTCCACGAACATTGCTATCATTTCGATTTTTTCCCTTTTAATCCTCTTATTTACTAGATAGTTCAGAACACATATGTTATGCATCACTATCACTCCTTTTCTAAAACCTGTCTGATTCGGTGGTTTTATCTTTTTTTCCTCAACTTCTTTCCTCAATCTCTCCGAAATAACCGTTACATATACTTTATACAGTGTTTGCATCAGAGTCACATCCCTATAATCTTTAACCTCCTCTCCTTTGCCTTTCTTTACTATTGGTATCACTACTCCTTCTTTCCATCACTTTGGCCACCCCTCTCCTCTCCATACTCGATTAAACATTATCCATGCCCATTCCTCTAGTTCTGTCCCTCCATATTTCTATACTTCATTTGGAATCTCATATCTACCAGGTGCCTTTCCATCCTTCATTATTCCTCACACCTTGACTATTTCTGCCCTTGTTATGTGCTCTTCCTTATCTCTTTCTCTATCGTATTTCCTGCCTTTCTAACTTTTCTCTCTATTCCTCCTAGCAAATCCAAAAAATATTTTTCCCATTCTACCATTTTAATATCTTGGTTTACTCTTTTTCTTCTTCTTCTTTCTCTATTTACTACCTTCCATACCTCTTCTTCCGTCCTAGCAGTCTCCTCCTCTTCCTCCAACCTTTTATTCTATTCCTCTTTCTTTTGATCACACAACTCAGAATACTCTTTCTTTTTTCGCCTATATTGTTCCCCATTTCTTTTTTCTTTTCTCCACTTTCTTAATTCATTTCTGAACTCCTTCTTTTTCTCTTTACAATCCTCATCCGATTCACTTCCTCTCTTTACTACCTTCATTTTTGTTTGTGTACTCTAATCCTATTTTTACTTCTTCTATCGTACAAAAAAAATCATACTCTGTTTCCATCGTAATTAGAGCAATTTTCTAAAAAAAATATATGTAAGTTAAAAATTAGATTTTTGCGAACGCTTTTTTATTTTTTAATTACTCTACACACTAAGCAAATGCTTTATCCAGAAATATTTCATTAATAATTATTGTTATTTTAAATTCAAACAAAAATTCTGGAATTTTTAAACATTAAAAATATTTAAAAAATGAAAGAATTTCATTATTGTATTCGTAATCAATAAAACATATTTATAAAAATATTGTAATTGTTTAAATTTCAAAATTTCACAATTCGGGAATTTTCTAATTCGGTAATATTATTGTTTATAATTATTGTTTATAATATTTATAATATAACACTAAGGTGGCGTCACTTTTCATATCAAGGATGAGGTGATATTTATGCTGTGGACGGGGGGGCTGCACCGGTTTAAAAATCCCCGCTTATGAAGCGCTGCCACGCTGTTAGCCGTTCTATGTGTGAGAAGGGGGAGGGGGGCTGAGAGATAAAGAATAAAGGATGGGTATGGAGTTATCGATCAACTGCGCCTTTTGTTTACATATTGTGTGTGTGTGTGTGTGTGTGTTGGAAGGTCAAAGGAGAAAGAAGAAAAAGCAGGACGGGTGATATTTTGGTTGTGTGGGGTTGAGCTGCACCTTTTTAAAAATCCCCCCTTTCTATGAAACGCTGCTACGCTGTTATTGCGTCTACGTTTGAGAATGGGCGGTATTGAGTTGTCGATCAACTGCGCCTTTTATGCATTTATTGTGTTTGAGGGGAATGAGTCACATGTGTAACGCGGACGCTTTTGCGGCGGAGAGCCTAACAGAGACGGCGAGAATGTTTTGTGTGAGCCCTCGGCCGGTAAGAGAACACATCGTTAGACGAACAAGGGCTAGAGGAGCACCAAATAAAAATAAAAATTCATACGACCCTTTTGTTCCTTTTTCTTTCCTCCTTCCTTGTTTCTTTTTTTCCACCTTTTTTTACCTCTGTTGACGTAGGGCTATCCTTCAAGAGAAGGACAACCTTATAACAGGGGGATAATAAGTTCCCAAATTACCCCTGTTTGACAGAGGGCTATCCTTCAATAGAAGGGTAACCTCATATCTGAGGAATAAGAACTTTCAAATTACGTCTGTTAACAGAGGGCTATCCTTCAAAAGGAGGGTAACCTCATATTAGAGGAATAATCTTCTCCAAGAGACAGAGGGCTCGCCTTCAGTAGAAGGCTCGCCTTACATCTTCGGAGGTGACAATATCGCGACGGAAAAAAAGAAAAAAAGAAAAAAAAGAAAAAATAAAAAAAAAATAAACAAAGAAACTTACGGTGAAACACTGTAGGTGAAACTGTACACCACAATAAAATGTGGAATCCAAAATGTAGCAAATCGACGGAAACAGATCTTTGAACACGAGAGTTCAGGGAGAGACTGATGACTCTTGAAATACTTTTGCAAAAAAATTTGTTTATTCTGATATTGGAGGTAACAGAGTGGGTGCTGCTTTCGCTGGGTAGTGTCGAAGACGAACTGACGTTGTCAGTCCCTCGCTACTCGCAGGCAGCTTGGCACGAGCTCCCGGCACGAGGAAAGGTGGCTCTACTGGCCCGCTGATTGGCTAAGTCCCAGAAACTAAGAGTGCAACGGAGCGGTGGGAAAAACGAGACTCGCCGGCCACCGTCCGCGGCCGCGTGCTCAAACCTGTTTTACGCTAAAATAAAATTATTCTAAAATTTCTAATTCAAAATTAAAAATACATATAATTATCAAAAATTCAAAATATTGAAACCTAGCACTTATTACAATCCCAACTTTAATCCTGCGCAAGAAAATTCTGATTCGGTCTAATTTAACAGATGTTCGGGTTTATTTATTTATATTTTAAATGTTAATAATAATTTGAACAATCGGAATTGATTTGTAACAAGCTCTGAATGTCTGCTAATTTATTCAAACCTAAAATATTGTTAATTCAAAAATAAAATCTGAGGAAAATGCCCTTACTCGGTAATTAGTTTGGACGGCATTGATAATTTTAAAATAGAGATATTTAGGTATTTAACATAAAATAGCAAAAGAATATATATATATAAAGACAACGAAGACAATATATAGCAATGAAGTTTTCGAGATTAACATGGAAAAAGGGAGAAAAACTGCACGGGGTCTCGCCGAACCCTGAACTAAACATAATTAAAGTCACGCGCACGTTCCAAAGTAAACCACTCTCAAGCCCACTCCAAATTATTTTAATATAGGTTAAGTAAGAAAATAATAATTAATATTATGTAACTCGAAATTCGATTAAATATAGTATTACTAGTACTAATGAGAACAATCACAAATAATGATAGGAATGTATATCTACCGATTCTTTCTGTACATTAGACGGAGTGCACAGACTAGAATTGTAAACTTGTTATACAGGAATCCGAACGCGTGTCAACAAGCTGTAAACAGCTATAAATGTGAAGGATCGGAGTTGACGGCAAGAGCATTAGAAGAGAGGCAGGATGACGCACCCGCGGCGACGACGAATCCAGAGTGTAAACATCCCAAACAGCCAAAGGTATCCACATTACAGACCATATGACAGTTCGCAAACATTGAGCTGTTAACAGAAGTACGCAGCCGTCCGTCAGTGACCATAAGAGGAACATTCGGACACGGAAGGGATCGCACAACAAGCCCGCGTCACTCCCGAGAGGTAGCACCAACCGGCGACCTGCAGAATCGTGGTAATACCGTGACCAGCGACAAGTGGCAGTACAAGACGGGCCACAAGAGCAGACGAAACCACCCCTGCAACACCACGTGGCGAGGCAACTAGACGCAAGTCAGGGTAGTCACGTTAAGACGGAGTACGCGCAACCAATGGCAACCTCAGTAGTCCGTAGGACGCAACCAATCGGCAGCACGGATCCTACTAGGGGTGAGCACAGGGTGGAAAACGACCATTGGATCTCGCCCGTTGGCACCGGCCAATCAACGGCGGCCGCATCAGAAAGTCGGAAGGTCCGGCGAAAAACAGCAGCAAGCGAACGGAACGAGGGAAAAAGCAAGTCAGAGTTGGCTTGAGAACCGGTGCTGACGGGAGACCAAGGAACCGGACGACAACCAAAAACTGTCCAACAGAGGGAGCATGGACTCTGGGAACGCGTTAGGAGCAGCCGAGTGGCTGAAAAGTAAGTGAGTTTTCTTTCAGTGAGGATAAGTGCATTTCCCGCCTCGACTGCGAGCCGTACGTGAATTCCGCTCCATTCCGCGAGAGCCTTCAGTGGGGTTACAGTGCATGATCGGCAGAGACCCCTGCGTGGCTCGAAGCTTGGAGGGATGCTAGGCTCAGGGGCCGATGGTGGCATATGAGGCGAGCGAATCGTTTTGACGGCCAGGCAGGTCGAGTGCCGGAAAACAGGTCGTCGTAGAGCATTGCGCCGGTATCTCTGGTCATCCTCTCATACGGTACACGATACAAAAAAAGGATATAAAAAGTTCTTTCTGACAGGTTTTGCATTTTCATTAGGTTTAGAAATAAATAATTGTAAATTCATGGGTTAACACTTCAGTGGTGCCTTGTTGTCTTATGCTTATTGTTAGTCGAAGCCGATGACCCTGTCAGAGGACGCTGAAACACCTTCGTCGAGGTTCCGATAGGGAGGACCCTATCTGGCGCCACATAAAAGTCCTTAGGTCAAAGGTGTGTGAAGCACGAACTCTGTTCATTCAGGCGTGACGGCAAGTAAGTGGCAGCTTAATTTATTTGCGATCAGGTTTCCCACCTGGACCGACCCCCGGCCAGGTAGCGTTAGCGGAATATATACACATACATCTATATATATTTTTTTTATATGCGTACCTAATAATAAGAAATTTTAGATTATTATTTTGACATTAAAAGTGACGATTTTCAAATTTTAAATTTTTAGTTTAGATGATTCGAAATCACGAGAGTTCTGTTTCGTGCCTGCTTATGTATTTAATCTAATTTTGTTATTATTTTGAACGTGAAAAAACGAAAGTGAAGTAGATTAAGTGTGTAAATATTTATTTTCTTTTGTTTTCTGATGAGATAGCCCTTTTGCGAGTTACCAAGTATTACTTTCAGGCTGCTTCATTTATAAACTAAGGCTTCTTAGTATTCCCATAAAGTTTAAAATTAGTATTGAGTCACATTTTTCTAATTTAGATTCAGAGAGATGACCGGAAAACATTTTTGCCAGAAATTTTTCATAGAGTTTAATGGCAATCCTGAAATATTTTAAAATATATACATATATATCTTTTATTTCAGGATGACGATTGCTCAACATCAGAAAAGGTCTAACATTTTTAGTATGAAAAAATAATATCTAATAATACGAAAATAATCGTATTATATAATAAAGTAAAAACTTATTTCCCTTTACACTTTTAAGAAATATAGAGTTTAACCACGATTTCTGAGATATCGACTACACTTAGAAAACTGTTTGTTTGAATCAAACCTTTCTGTTATTTCAAACAACGGTATGTTTGAAAGTTAATCTGATTTAACCAATCAGACATTTGTGCGACCCTACATCAAAGAAAGAATTTGTTTGATGAAGAGAAACATTTGTTGGGTGTACATAGTTATATATTAATCAAGTCTGCGTAAAATAAAAAAGGAAATGTTCTATCTTTGCATGGTAAAACGCAAGCTCAATTCTATGTTAATTAAAACTAAAAACAGGATCTCATTATCCTTTCTCAAAACGACCATAACTACGCGAACCGGAAGTTTTTACGAATAGCACGATTTATTCGTTAAACAGAGAGGCTGCCTTTTAAAATTGAAAAAATGTTAGCTATCATATCAATTTCACATTTAGAATTCTTTATAAAATAGATTTCATTGTAAAACATTGGGTATCCTATTAGGAGAAAATGGTAGTCAAAATTTGGCTATCATTATTATCATACACGCCGAAAAAAATTCAGCTAAGATTACAGGACATTTAGTTAAAATAGGGATAGTGTATGTTTTATACAAAGATTATGGAATTTTCTGCGGAGTTCACAAAATCAGCAGTTATTTTAGAAACTTACGGATATTTTCTGTTATATTCACTGATGCCTATTTTAACTTAAAATTTATGCAAGTAAAATTAGACATCTATAATACCTCTTTTTCGTACTCAATACTGATTTTAAAGTCCCAAAATCAAAAATAGTTTTATCCTTCGGAGCTTATTATTATTTTTAATGTTCAGATATGCTCATATTAAAACTATTGGAAATTGAACAATTTTCACTTTGAAATTAGGTAATTTAAATTGAGACGTTCAAAATTTAAAAATGCCTAATTTAGTAAGAAGTTTGCGAAGCCGTGAGAAAGGCAGACCGACCTGGCAAAAGTGATAGAGAGAGATAGAGAGGAAGGCTTGCCAAGCTGCGGCGAGCTTATCGGCCACGGAAGTAAGATAAAGAGAGAGAAGGATTTGGCTCTTAAAAAAAAATAGTTGGTACACGTACCAGTGACTATCGGAGGGTGGTTAATCCTGGTCGAATGTCGGAGCGAGAGGAATTAGTTACTGAGAGACGTCACTAAAGTGTAATTTTTTTTAACTTTCATTAATTATTACCTCATAGCATGAAAAAATGATAGAAATGTAAGAATTTCAACAACAAAAAAACCGCAACTATTAGGCATTGATATGAATTTTTGTTAAATATACTTGATCATTAAGTCACGTCTAATAAAAAATAGACGAACTGATAAAAATTTAAAAAAAAACGCAACGTTTTGCCATTACGGAAAGAAAATATTATTAACAATTATAAGAAATTATTTAAGAAATTATTTTTATTAACTTGAATAAAGTATTAATTCTGTCCAATTTAAAATTAGGCGAAATGCCAGCAATTTGAGAAGAACCGCATCTTTCTAACATAATTCAAATAAAAATATTTTAGATAGTAATAAATTGTTTAAACTGTTAATTTTCCTAACTCTAATTGATGATTTCAGTCATTTTAATTGAAAATTGGACTAAAATTTAAATTTTGCTTAAAACTGCAATTTTCTAGCATTATTTTGAGAGAATATCCTTAAATGTAATAATACATTCTTTAAACAATCATTCGTAATTACGTTATTAAGGTATTACCTCCAACTAATTGTAAATCGGACAATAAGTATAAATTTTTTGAAAAAACCACAACTTCCTAACTCTGTTCTGTGGGGAAATTGATAAAAACAATAACATATTGTTTAAACAATAATTATACATTCTAATGTAAAGAAAGGGAGAGCTGTGAAGCTCTGAATTTGAGAACCAAGGTTCG
Organism: Druon quercuslanigerum; assembly: GCA_010014905.2. Taxonomy (NCBI): domain Eukaryota; kingdom Metazoa; phylum Arthropoda; class Insecta; order Hymenoptera; family Cynipidae; genus Druon; species Druon quercuslanigerum. Next base: position 12,827 of record JAAAKG020029848.1, read on the forward strand.
GAATTTCATTTTGAGAAATTCGGGTTTCTCAGCGGCTGATCTCGAGTTGCGGAAAGGTCAGAAATCACAGCGGGTGGTGCCTTTTCCCTCCATGCTCTACCTTCTCCGCTTATCGACACTAGCCGTCGCACGGTCGACTCCCATTAAGGGCATTATTCATTAAAATCGAATTTGAACATGACAAGTGGAAGGCTGGAGGAAATTTTTCGCTAGTTGACAGTGTTGCTTTGTAACTAGTTGTGCAAAGGTGTGTTTGTGAGTTTCGTTCCAGTTTTTTTCCTCCACCTTCGCTACAAAAAAATGAAGTTCATGTTAAGCGAGAAAGGTAAAGAATTGATAGTTCTCGATGGATTTAAATTTAGATTGAAAACTTTACTTAAAGGAGACATTCAGTACTGGGTATGTACAAATAAAAATTGTAGTGCTTGCCTGAAACTTGACAGTTTGAAAAAAATGTTTGGAAGTAAAATTAATCACAACCATGAGGCAGACAGATTAAAACTTCTTTATCGGCAAAAAGTTATTAATGTCGCGAAAGAAAAGCAGTTGACTATGAATATTTAGATTTGAAACCTTCCAAAATTTTGAAAGGGGAATTCCGTGATAGTGATATTGATACGGTTACCACAGACGATGTTGAGCGTTTTCGAAGAAACCCCGGTCGTGCTTGAAGAGAACTTTTGCCAAAATTGCCAGAAACCGCGATTGATATGCAGGATGCTTTGGATTCTGTGAAAGTCGAAACTAATAAAGGAGAGAACTTGTTACTTGTGAACGATAAAAGAAATAAAGTTGTCATGTTCTCTACAATTCTTAATTTGACGTTTTTATGTCAACTTCCAATATTTTTTGTCGATGGGACGATTTACAGCTGTCCAAAACAATTTTATCAAATTTCCACAATTTTCGGACTGTCACAGAATTTATATATTCCTTTAGTCTCTTTTTTGTTTCCAGACAAACGAATCAATTCATACGCGGTAGCATTTTCATACATAGTTTCTGAATGTCACAAACTTAATTTGACTTTCAATCCGAAAATTGTTTATGTGGACTTAGAAACTGGCATTCATTTAGGTATACGTAGATCATTGAACAATCGAGTTATTATAAAATGTTGTCGATTTCATTTAGGTCAAAGTTGGTGGAGGAAAATTCAGGAATTTGTTTTGAGTACTGAATACAAAAATGTAAATTCGGAAATAGGTTCTTTCTTAAGAAACTTTTTTGGTCTTGCTTTTTTGGATCCAACAGATGTTGCCAAATGTTTCGTTGAAGACGAAATTTTGTGAATATATTTGGAGAACGTACGTAGCAAGCAATTCGAATTTCCCTCCTGAACTTTGGGTTGAATTTTCGCATACAACTACGCGCACAACAAACGGTTGTGAAGCGTACCATTCAAAATTAAACGCTGAATTTTACACGCCCAATCCGAACATTTTCAAATTAATCAAAATTTTTAAAGAAATGCAGGTCGAAGTCTACATCAAAATGAGAAGTGCAGCGACAAGGAAAATGCAGTAATACAGTAAAGATACTATTAAGTATTAACATAATGGGCTAGTAACTGATAAAATACCAGATAACTATTTCGTCAACATAGTTGATTTTGTAACGCAAATAGAAGAAGAGAAGAGCGAACGCACGTCAAACACGAGGTACTCGCGTGCAATCGCACTATTAGCGCGCAGGTCCCCAAAAACGGCAGGGTGGGATAGATGCACGAAACTACATCTCCTCCAAGCTCCAACCGCACGGAGTGGGGACATTCCAGCGAGCGTTGTCGCGCGCCCCGGGGCGATTGCTTAAAGTTGTTCGCACAAGAAAATCCGTTGCGGTGCCCTGGAGACGTATCACTGGCATGACGTCCGTGCACGAGTAGATCGAGCCAACCAATCGCATGCAATCTCTCTAGCTGCTTCCGCCTGAGCACTAACGCATACAAGTACGTCACTATAGACACCAGCTCGCAACATCCTTGAGCAAGTACCGCCACGGACCGCAGCAACACGTCAGGTTGTACGCTATTGGTTGGCTTCATGGGTTTGTGCACGAACGGCACGTGTGTGAGACGTCTTCAGCACACGGCAACGGATTTTCTTGTGCGACCACCTTAAAGGTGCGCGTCCTAGCAACATTCGACAGTCGGCCTTCCACCACCACAGCGAACAGTTTGTTCTTAACAAAATCTTCTCTCTCTGCCTAGGGAGAAATTACCAATAAACTTACGTTTGTAAATTATAACGAGCCTTTATCATCTGCATTATAATGACCCTAGGCCTTCAGTTGCATCTGCTGGACGGGACTGCGTCTGCTGACGGGCACAAGGAGGTGCCCCGGACTTACATTGACGGCCACCAGGAGGTCCTCCGAGTCAACGTCGACGGACACCATGTCGCATATCCCATCGCAGACAGCCAACAGGAGGAATACTGCCTAAAGAAGTGTGAAACCACTCAACCCGGCCGGCTACCACAAGCACCCGCTGGAACGATCACTTCACAAAACGTTCGTGGGATACGACAAAGCGTCCGAGTTAAGTTTTTCACAGCCCGGAGAACTCTAATCCCAGTCGACCCAAACGAGAATAAGACTTTGGTAATTGCTCGACACATAGAGGAGGGTGTTTTATTTTACCCGGCCAAACGAATCCCGGACAGACACAACCCGGTTACAAGGAAACCTCTAGCGGATATTGTTATTCCCCGGAAGAAGAAGAGGATCGTAGCCAACGCGGCCCGCCTGGATAAGCGGGTCGAATTTCATCGGAATCCCAAGAAGAGGGGGTTCGTTCTCGAGAAATACTTCGCGAGTATAGCGCAGTGCGTGGTTGCGAAACGCCAGGTACGGAACGAGATCTCGGACCACGAATCTAAAAGGAAACGGCGAAAGCAGTAGACGCCCTTGATATCAATCAACGGCCCCTGTTGGGGACAACAGACGAAGACGTGGGGGATACTATCTTTTTCACTGCGTTGCAGAACGTAACACAATTTATTTAAATATCTAATTGTCTGTTGAAATGGTATTTTATGTACCAGAAATAATTTTCATTTCAAAACCCACAAAAAATATAATTAGCGCCAAAATCTCTTAAAATCCATTTGTTCATTTATAGTGGTTTTTTGGGAACCTTTAAAACTGACTTATAGGGGTAACATTTGGAAAGTGACATTTTATTCGCAATCTATGGCTAATTTTGAAGAGAATCGTTGAGTTCCAACTCGATTAGTTAATATTGAGTATTCTGAGTAAAATGTACAAAAAAATTTATTTTTTCTTATGGGAAGTACGTGTTGCACTTCATAGGGCTTTCGGAACTTTGACTAACCTAATGAACAGTATTATCAGATACAAACAAGAATATTCCGCTCCATGAGTTCCTAGAATTCATTTAATTTTATGAATTCCTTAAATTTCATGAATTCTGCAAATTCCTTAAATTTTGAAATCCTTGATACATTAAATTTATCTGAATTTTCTAAATTCCGCAAATTGCTTGAATTCTTTGAACTTTTTAAATTCATTAAATTACTTGTATGATTAAAATGTCTTTAATTATTGCAAGGCCTTGAAATCTTCGAATTCCTCAAATTCTTGGAATTCCTTCGATCCTTCAAATTCCTTAAATTCTACATATTTCTGAAATTCATGGAATAACTTGAATTCTTTAAATTACTTGAATTTTTTGTATTACTTTTATTCTTCGAAATCCTGAAATTCTTCGTAATACTTGAATCCCTCGAATTTCCTTAGATTTTGAGAAATCTTTACATTGATTATTATATGGCTTGCTTATTTAGGGAAAAAACATTAGAACTGTTAGAAGCTAGTTTTTCACATTTTTTTAAATTGTTTGAATTCTATAGCTTATTAAATTTGTGTTCGGTCGAAAAATATAATTTAAATAAATAGTAAATCATGTCTTGTTTTAATTTTTATCTAATTGAAAGAGTTATTGGTCTAATTATAATCGAAGACCAATTAAAAAGTTTTCAATTTGAAATTATCTAATTATGAAAATTTTAACTTTACATTATTTGATTTGAAGCATTTTCAAAACAAAATGTTTCATGTCTAATTTAATCGTTTTAAACGCAGCATAAAAATATCCCTATTATTTTTTGTACCTATATCTTTTCACAAATAATAAAATAAATTTTATTTGTATTTTATAAATTAAATTCAATTACTTTTTCAAGATGTTCGCTATTCGTAAACAGCCACTGAAAAACCTTGTTTCTTTCAAAACTCAGCCGAACGCACTAGTACCTTGGAATACGCTTGCAATTTATTAAGATATATTATAGATTTATAGAGTTTTATACCTTATAAATATTAACATTAAAAATTATTTATTTATTTTGTACGTTTATTCAATGCTTCTATATAATTAATTTTTATTACTTCCTTTTCGCCTGCCGGCCTACGCGTACTGCTCAAACTCGAGAATTTTGCGTTCTGAAAGAGCTGTTACCGTCGTGATGCGCTTTCCGAACCGTCGCGGTAGTGTTTTATAACATTTCATAGGCGTTTCGTGAAGTGAATTAAAGTGCAGTGGACTTATTTAGACAATCGAAGTTTTATAGTGTGCAGAAATGGCGTACAAGGAAATTATTTCTAAATGGGGTCTCGACAAATACATGGAAAAATTTGAAGGTAAGAACGAATTATTCCAAATGCTTAGATTAAAATTTGAAGGAGTGATTTTGGAGTTTTGAATTCAGACAAACTTGTTTCGTGTAAGAGACGCCAAGCTAGACCATTATAATTTTAATTTGATCAATTTGCCTCCTTTATAAATATTTGATGTATATGTTATGTTTAGAACGAATTATTCTAAAGGATTATTCCAAAACTATACTTTTAGTGTAAATCATACTGCATATTCAAGATGTAGCGGACTGGGGTGCCAAAGCCAGATCTTTTATTTTTTTTTTACTCTTTCCTTTCTTGTCGCGTTTCTACACAGAGGGGGAGAGAGACAACGACTCTTTCCAGTTCCTCGCAGAAAAAAAATTTCGAAATTGTTCCCTAAAGTTAGACTGTACTCCAAATTCTTAAAGGAGAATAAGCAGTGGAAGCAGGACGTTTCTAATTTACCTATCTTATTATCGGATGTAAGTTTCAGGGTTTTGTGATTCTGCACAATTAATCGGCAACGTGTGACTGAATTTGCTATCTTTAGTGAATTGAAGGGTGAAATTCAAAAGAAGGTTTTGCGAGAGAGATATCTCGAACTTGCTGAAAAAATTCAGGATTTTTTCTCAAAGGAACAACGGGTGAGTTTACAAATTTTTTTACTACTTTCACGTGTTCTTTTTATCGTAAGTAAGAAAAGATTAATGTTTCCTGTCGGAATTAGAGTTCTGAGCAAGCAGTCCCATTTTAAGAGTGCTTCTCATGAGGAAAGTGATGGTAATTTTTGCTTTCCCTTCCTTTATTGCTTTTTAAATAATAAATAAATACTATTTTTTCATAGAGAATTTGATTTCATGAATTTATAATTCTTGGCAACACATGCATTTTATTTTTCCAAATTCTTCTTCAGAAGCAGACGTCCTAAATAAAGTTTACTCTTTGTTAATTACTTGCACATCCTGGGAATATTGCGTCAACAAATGAAGGGATACTCATCACTATCGTATGAAGCAGATCCGAGAGACGACACAGGAGAAGAGTAAAGACAAAAAAGAGAACAGTTTGATAGCAGACAAAATCATATTTTGCGTTTAGACCTACAGAGGGATTAAGGAGCCTTTAGTATATACTTTGGTAAGGGTTTCACATTGAATACAACTTTTTTCCAAGGTTTATATCCCGTTACAATTTTTTTTTACCATTCCCCTTCTATAATTCCTTTTAAATCTCTGTAATTAATTTCAATACTTTCTTCTACAGCTTGAACTTGATTATTCCTTGCTCTATCCAGGAACAGAAAACAATTTATTATTTTTTTGGCCTACTATCAAAAAGAATGTTTGCTCCTTACTGCAGACTCAAGGAATGAGAGCCGACTCCTCAGAAGATGAAGGTTTGTTCACTTCGAAATTATATTTTAATGTCGAATCCAGTTTCCAGCATAATTGTAAATATCTCCTCGCAATTTTCTTAATTTCTTGCAGAGGAAAGTGATGCAGCAGTATTGATGAAACTGTCAAAATTAATAAAGCCAAAATTAATCAATATTGGTACAAATTTTTGGAAGCCTACCAGAGAGGTGATTCAGGATGGATTTCTGATTCATGTAATGGTGAGTGTAAAAAATTAATTTAGTGAACTAATCTTATACTCTGATAATTTAAGCTTATGATTTTTGAAATGAGCAAATTCACTTTTTGAAATATTTTCAGAGCTGTGGTGACGTTAAGGCAGCAATCAAGAGGATCAGAGAAAGAGCAGCCTCAAGGAACGAAACAACCCAGCTCTTCGCAGTGATTGCAGGCGAAGAACTAGAGTATATATGGACTGCTTTGTATCGCTGAATAATCTTCTGTACAATGTCGACTTTCCTGCCAAGGTCATTGACGTAACATTTAAGATATTTCATTCAATACATGCACTGTATCCGAAACATGGTGAACTACTGTGGCTGCTGCTCCAGGTATGTGTGTATGGTGTGACGACCAACTGGGACATTCATCTCGAAAAAGACTGTTTACGGTCTTTAATTAAAGAATTATCATCCGAGGAATAATTTTACTAAAGTAAGGTTATAATGTCATAAAATAATTGCACTTCTGAGTCGTTCTTTCCATTCATAAAGGCATTATACATTTGTGGGATCAATAAAATTAAATGTCCAGGAACTTGAAGAATAACTCCTTCACTTTTAGTATATAAGCGAAATGT
>JAAAKG020029859.1:0-19681 GCA_010014905.2 Druon quercuslanigerum
TTTCCCGCTCTTTCGATTGCCGATGTCAAAATAGGATGTTCCCATTTCAAAAAATTATAGTGACCTTGAAATAACCTGGACAGCGAGGTCCAAGGTCATCATTAAATTCCCCGGAAAAAATTACTAAAGACTTCATGTTAATTTCAATTTTCTTTTATGAATTTTCTAAAATTTTCTGGGGTTTCCATACTTTTCCCTCGCCCTGTATAGCGTAACATAGCGTGATATATCCCGAGGTTGGACATAGTTCACGTTACTTCGTGAAAATTTACCGATGTGAAAGTTTCACAAGTCTTGGTAATTTTTCCGAGGTTTAACTTCGAGCGGGTAAGTTCAAATACTATTAAAGTTGAACATCGGATTATACTTGAATACCGGCACCAGCAGCATTGTTCCATTGTCGGGATACATAACTGTCAAACACAATAACAGTTAGTCTAACCTCCAAATTAATGAACACCCTCTCAGCTTTTATGTACACTCATAATCTTACCATTTGTCATCCTCAAAACCTGTAATTGTAAAGGAAAGTTATATTCAGAATATTTCCAGGGAAAAAATGTACATTCTTTCTCAGAAAATTAATAATATTCATGCAATTTACCATGAACGCATTTTTTTCAAAGAATTTTTTCAATATTCACAGGAAGTCAAATGCAATCAATTAAAACCTTCACTTCGCTTCGTTTGCATAAATAAACAATTTATTTTTCAGTTGCTTTCCAGTGAACATTTTTACTTTCCATTTGTCTTACGTTTGTGCTGTTTTACCCAAATAGAAGTCAATAGAAGACTTGCTAAGAATGTTGAATAAACTGAATACAAGCATGAAGAGCATGGGCCTCAAAATTAACGTAAATAAAACAAAGACTATTCCATATTGAATTAAAATCCGTCTTCTTCTGTCACGTCTATTTGTATAATATATAGGAATCATCTTCTTTATTAGTATGTTTTTCAGATTTCTTTTCTATTTCCTTGGCCTCTTCTTATGCCAGTTCTTCTTTATCTCTCTCAATTTTTCAACTGTCTCGACCCAACCATCTTTCATGTATTTCGTCCTTGTCGAATCCGAAACCATGTGGTGGTTTTTTATCCGATTCGACATTTCGACGCAGTATGTGGCGTGGAAGATTTAAAGTTTAACCGAAACCATCCTCCCACAATGACGAGAAATCCACATCTCGACGTCTTCCAACCTTTTTTCCTGAAACGAATCAAAAGAAATCCTACTTTTCCAAAAATAAAACAAATCAAACTATTTTTTTCTAAATTCTGCTTTTTTATTATCTTATTTATAATAAGTGAAATCTAATGTCTCGAATTTAACTATTTCTTCCAAATTCTTAATTAGATTTTTATTTTAATTGTTCTCCTTTTGGATTGATGTCTTCTTCCGACGTTCTCCATCCTTTGGTTCTTCTTGCTGTAATATAACTTATCTCTAACATCTATTGCTATTTTGATTGTAGTTCTACCTTGGCCTCTCATAGCCGTATTAACTTTATTTTCTTTACTTTACTTATGTACCATGTAATTAATTATTATGTATCGCCCAAAATTGGCTATGATTGTTTCCTTGATCATTTTTACTGTTATTATTTTTATTATCATCTTAATCTAAAATGCTTGATTGTTGATCTCTACTTTTAGATTTTTCCAATGCTGTTTCCCATTCTCACCCTAAAATTTCTAATTCTGAAAAATTTGAGAAAGCGATTCTTGAAATGTAAACTTTACATTTAATTCTTAAATTTTTATAAGTCTTTCTTAATCTTTTTGTTTTTTTCTGGTTACAAAATTTAATTAAATTTTTTATTATTTCTGAGTATCTTTTGTTTAAATATGCATCTTTAAATTCTTCAAGAAATTGGTTCAAATGTTGCCAATTATCTCTAATGATACCAACTTAATGCTTTCCCTTTCAAATAGAAAAGGGGTTGCTGTAACTTCATTAATATTATTTTCATTCTCTCACAGAATAACTTGGAATTGTCTAAGATTAGTCTTTACTCAACACAAAATGAAGAGAAAATATTTTTGCCCGGTATACCACGTGTGTCAATAATCACGTACATTTCTTGCATATTTTATCAAAATCATATTTAGTTGCAGTTACCCTGCGTTTTCCAACTCTTTTCTCCAATAATTTTCTGATCCTTATTTTCCTAATTTCTTGCTTCATTTTTTTATCCGTCTCCTCTCTCCTTCTTCTGTCTTCTTCTCTTCTTACTCTTTTCGCTTCTAGTGTTTTATTAAAAACGAGGTTGTGCCTTTAATACTCCTATATTTCCACAAAAATGCGTTAGAGTCCCGGACTTTGAACAGTTTTCGGCAGTTTAAGCACTTCAAGAGTAGACTTTTGTCCATTTTTTCTAAAATGTCGATCTCGTTAATTTTGTATACCCTTTTGAACCTAATTAACCCAGTCAATAAATAGCTCGGACTATTCTCAGTATTATTTTTTAATTTAATGGGCCAATTCGAAATAACTTGAAAAGGAGTTTAAATCATTCCGAAGAGAAAAAGAGTTGCTGGAATTTCATTAATGTTATTTTCATTCTCTTATTCTCTTTCCCCATCTGTCCATCTAATTCTATCCATTCATAGTTACTACTTGACTTTCTCATAATTGATTGCCTTTGCACCGGCCTCTTAACAAGTATCCGTCCCCTTGACCGCTAATTCTATTATTTGTTATCCTTTTCCTTGCACATGCTAATAAATGCCTTTGATCATTAAAATCTAATTTTGTTTCTTCGAAATGAACCGTATTTGGTATATTTCGTAACTTACTACGTTGATTGCATAAATTTTCCGTTGTATTTAAAATTCTATCCATCGTACCATTTAAATTTTTAATTTCCTCTGAAAGTTCTTTTATTTTCATTTTATCGCTTTTGTTCTTTTCAAAACTAATTAGTTCTTCTTCTCCATTCCAAAATTTATTGTTACTTTTTAAAAACGAATAGATTTTAAAATTTTAATTATTCATTTTCTCGTTTTCTCTTTCTTGCCTTTTTTTGTAATCTTATTTTTAATCTTTCGCGACCTAATCTTGCTTTCTCTGCTGTTCTTCTATGTATTATTTCTTTCTCCTTTCTAATTGTTTCTTCTCGTTGCAACCGACTCAATTCTAATCGTTCTCTGTTTCTTTCTAAGCTTTCAAATTCTTTTTTCTTGTTTTCAATTTCCCTACCTATTCTACTCGTTTCTAATTCACTATTTTCTAAATACCTACTATTCTTGTCTTCTATTCTCCAAATACCCAAAGTATTCACGGTATTTGGGGACAGTATTCAAATTTCACGTCTATTTCGGGTACGGTTTTGTTTGTTTAAGTTTGGGGTACTTTCTGTTAGTGTTTGAGTTTGTGTTGTCGTTCTGGGGATTGCACCTGTCGCTTGACTTGGCTGTACCGCCCCTATGCTAATTCTCTCCTAACCTTTACCAATTTTGCATTTAAATTTCTTGCTAATTATTCGCTTCTATTCTCCATTTGAACTAATTGACTTTCAATATTTTTGTTTTCGTGAGTCATCGTTGCTTGTGCATTGTGCAGCTATTCTGTTCCCTCTATTTTCTTCGACACTATCTACCGGAGTTGCTATTTTTGGAATAACTTTTATTTTTCCTGATCTTAAACGCATTCGATTTTCTCTATTTCTTTTTCTCTCTTTACCGGCTAGCTCAGGGGATCCAATGGCTGATTAAAAACCGGCACGTGCACTTAAGTGAGCATCTCGGTTTGCGAGGGAGCTCCCAAATTAAAGGATTAGGAAGGGTGAAATATCGAGAAACAAGGTGAAGTCAATCCTAGGCAAGAGAAAAAGTAGAAAAAAGGTTTATTCCACAAACTTACAAAAGTTAGGGAGACCTTCTGGCCCGTAAGCGATCGAAAATCTCGTCGGTTTCTCTGAGAAAAGATTGATAGGTGCTGGATGGTGTCAGGGTGAATGCAGGCTTCCGGTGATGTTGGAATCAGTGTATTCTGGCGTCGATTTAAAATCGTAACGTGGTTAGAGACAGAAAGTTACCCGTACCGGGGCAAGGAGAGCACAAGACTGACGTTTTGGGGATGAGGTTTTGTCTTACATTATATTATTTTATAATTCTAATAAATTTAAATAAACTGTGAATCACATACAATTTAATATTCTCGTTTATAACGTTTTAATACATTCATTAACGTTCCATATGACTCAATATTCTATACTTAAGTTTTAATTATTTCATTGGAATTTCATAACATTCAATGTAATTTTTGTACTTTCATTAAAATTTCAATAAATTTTTTTTAGTAAGATTAGATATTGTGTACTTAAGTTTCAATGCCTGCTCTGAAATTTCAATACTCGATTTTTAAATTTCACTGCCAATGTATTGTAACTTTATATTGCATTCGTCACTGTAACTGGCGTCAGGTACATTTTACTTAAACTTACAACAGAAATTTCCAACAGTGATACAGCTTCATCACATTGTACTGTTATTCCTCCTGTATATCCGAGCGTATTTCTGCGCGTGATGCAAAACATTTTTGTATATAAAACGTTGGTAAATTTGGGCGTTGAATATACACTTCCATCCAACAAATATTTGTATTTTGTCTAGCATGACTTCGACCCGGCATCCAAATAATCGTAAGTGCGAACCATCTACAACACAATTATTTGTTATTGCGAATCCTAACAATATCTTGAACAGATTCTTTGCTCGTACGGTATAGTTTTGCTTCGGAAAAATCAACTTACCCAAAATTCCGTTGCAGTGCTCCAATTGAAAAGTTGATGGTCCCCAAAGTGCACCATACTTCGCTACCAATAGCAGAATGTGAAGCAGCAGATACATATTAAATTTCATGAACTCTCTGCCATATAATTCCTCCACTTGCGAAACTTACGTTTTTAACGTCTTTCTACCGAGTTCCAATTCATGAACACTGATTTTTGTTTTCTAAAAGATCTGCATACTGAAATTTAACAGAAACTAGTGCTGCATGAAGGTCCATGGTAAAAAATCCTTTAAGCACAACAAAGAGTGGCAGATCAAGAAATGTTTTTATTCTGCAGCTTTCTTTGTTTTCCTTTTCTTAAGCGTTTGAGGTGCTCGAGTGATTTCACTAGGTCGTTTTATGTATAGTAAAATCTGATCAATTCTATCAATAAAATTTTCTGTGTACCATGGTTGATCATGATACTTTAATCCAGTAAATTATCGACCACTTTTTTTACGACCCCAAGTAAGACACAGTGCATATAACCTGGAACGAAGGAGTGTGTTATGTGGAGAAGTAGTAACAGCCTTAATAAAATCGATAGACCTTTTACGCCTTTAGAGGGCTCCATAAATCGGTCCTGCATAACGTGCCTGGCATCTGTTAAGTGTTGTTTAACCGTACGCATTGCAGCAACGGGGCCTGGGTAAACTCGAGCATATCCTTTGTCAACAGGGATTCTCTCTACTTCATGTAAATAGTACGAACAGCCACGTTTGCCGTTGTTCTGTTTTATATTTTGAAGAAGAGGTCTTGCAACCGAATCAGTAGTGCATACGATTGCGTTTACTTTCACAGTCACCTCTCCTTCAGGAGTATTGATTTGAAAGCCTTGCGTACTGAGTTCCTCTAACTCTTCCACAAAGTATTCTAGATATACGTTCATGCCAGGTTTTTCTTCTCCATACCATAAACCACACATGATGACATTCGCATTTCGTATTTGGTAAGACAGTTCAAGTATATGGACTAGAAGTGGCCACATGTTTTTAGATCCAGATTTGTGAGGCTAAACTCCATAAAAAAGCATGATTGTAATATCGTGCTCGGATATTTGTCCATTTGCATATAGTTCTCTATAAAATTCGCCATTTATTACACCCAATTCATTCTCGGGTGTTTTTCGCAATGAAAAATATAGGTCAGTCTCAATGTACCTTCGCCAATTCCTGTTTTAGCAATGCTGTTCCAAAAGTTTTATTACAGTACTCACATGTTTAGTCTTTAGGAGCCGGATTGCAACTGTAACCATTACATAATGGATTATGGCAAGCATGACAATAAAATCGAGTAATAATGGAAGCTTTTGAATCAAATACTGACAGCAACATGTGCTTTGAACCATACACAATATGCCGTAAATCGCAATTGATCAAACCCAGGAAAGCATCGATTGCTGAGTCTGTCAGATTAAACCGCGAAACGTAAGACACAATTAATCATTCACTTTCAGGCTTTGTTAAGTGGCATGCATCGTACAGGGGAATCCTTTCCTGCAAGTAAATTATTTCAAGATGGTATACTTTAACGCATAAATATTACTTTATTAAAATAACCTAAATTGCCTTTTACCGGAATCTACCCGAGTGGAAAAATCTTCTGGCAGCCTAATGTCAGATCTGGTCCAGATCTGGCGCTGTCTACCCCGTCTAAACATGGCTGTATAGTCTGGCCCAGATCTGAGACTGGTCCGCATTCCATTACATAAAAATTTATGAGTGTTAATCAGCCAAATTTTTTCACCATTTTTATGATCAAAAGTTGTAAAATAGCCCAAAACGCAAAAAAAAGAAAATATTACACGACGAAATATTAATACAAATAGACTTCGAATTTGAAAAAAAAATGTTTGAACAAAAAAAAATGTTTAAAAAAATTTTGGAACAAAAATTTTGATGAAAAAACAGCTTGGAGAAATTGTTTTTGTATTATTAATTGTTTAGAAAAGAAGGTTGAAAAAAATTTTTACAAAAAAAAGATTAAAACAATTTTTTGTAAAAAAAAAATGTTCGCGCTTATGCTGCTAATCACTAAAAATAGTAATCGGTTTCAATTATTTTTTCCTAAAATGATTTTATTTATATTTCCGTTAACAGTTAATTTATTTGGCATCTATATTATGTATAATATTAAAAAAGTTATTGAGGTATAGACTTATAGTGTAATAGTTGAGAGTGAAGACTACTAGGCGATAGATTCAGGTATAGATATAGGTTAATTTCTTATTTTGTATAATTTTAGAAACGCTGATATTTTTTCGAAAATGGTGAAAAAAAATTGGCTGATTGATACTCAGAAATGTAGTCCTAGGAAATGTAAAAATACCAGAAATAAAATAATGTATGTAAATAAATAATGTAATGTAGAAAAAATTTAATAATGAAATAGAAGAATGTCAGAAATGTAGAAATACATAGATAGATAGAAGTCCCAGATGTGGCCCACACTAAACTCTCATGGGTCTCCAAAGATAGGTCCTGTATAAAAACGCAGCCTAGACGACCTCGAAATCGTCGTCGTATCCTAAAAGGAATTTTTCTTATTGTTTTAAATAAATTTTTTGTAAAGCGCCACAATTTGGAATATTCTAATGATTACGAAATGGAAAAAGGTGAGTATAATAATGATTTATCTAATTATTTATTGAAGTTGATAGTTCAAACATTTAAAAAGGGTAATATAAATAAAAAGCGATAATAAATATGTATAATAAAATATATTTTTAACTTTTTTATAAATACTGCTGCGGAGTTTTACAATAATGGCTTACAATTACGGTCAAATTTTATTATTTACTGCGGTACACATTTTAATTTTTAACGCAATCGTATACTGATTATCAATAGTAACTATTTTTGCAGAGAAATTTTAAATCTACTTACACAAAAAATTGCTCGGCATTTTTGTTTTACTTTTGCTGGAGAAAAAGCTCAAATTTACATTTAATCCTAATTACGTCTTAAAGGACACTCAGGGTCACCGTATCCCCACGGATTTTTCGTTTCTTTCCGGATGTAATTAAATTTTACACAAATTCTGATAAGTTATCCCATTAACCTGTAAAATTACCTCTAATGACGGAAAATTTATAGACATTTTTAAATTGAATTTCAGGTCTTTTATCTTAAGTCACCATATACTACCTGCAATATTAGTATTAATAACTAAACAATTTCATAAATTTCCGGAAACTTATAAATTTGTTTAAAATTAAATTTTGGATACTTTATTGTAGATTATCACCTTTACGTCTAAAATTACCACAAATTACCGAAAATTTCCTGAAATTTATAGATATTTCTAAATTAAATTTTGGTTTAATTAAATATTTTGGTTCATAAATTTCTGAAAATTTTTAAAAATTAGTTTTGGGTAATTCGAGGTAACTTACTATTTTATCTTTCAAACTAACAATAAAAAAGCCAAAACTTTCTATTTCTTCACGGAAATGTAGACATTTGTAAATTGAATTTTTGGGGATTTATGGTAAGCTAGAATAAATGACCCTTAAAATTACCGTAAATAATGCTTTCTTTATTTGAAATCTAATACGGGCTAAAATCATGACACTCGCCGAAAAAGTCCCTCATCTTCCTCTAGGTACGTTATATGCTATTAAATAATAAACGGTACTGTGTGGTTAAATAAAACTGTACTGGTGGGTATTTAAAAAATATTCGTATTCTAGTATTTATTTATTTAAATGAATCAATTGAATTTGAGGTTAGAGCTTGAGTCCAAAAGCCCCAATATCATTTCCAGTCCTTGTTAAAGGTCAATAATGTTGAAAATCGGAAAATTTGTTTTAAAAGATGTGACAATTATAGCTAGAATTGTGAATTTTTAGCTTTCGCCAAAAGCTTCTTAGCATAACATATAATGATAATATTAATATGTAACGAATGCAATATTTTGAAAGGCCTAAAGAAAATTAGTAGAATTGTAGGATACTTATTTTTTTAATCTTCTAAATAAAATAAGTGTTCTATTGTCGATTTAAAGAAAAATTTCTGCTAGCATGTATTTTCGAAATCTTAATCGTATATACTAAATTTTTATCTGTAACGTTTCTTTTTCTAATCTTACTTCATACAGCATCATACAAACTTTTCTCTTCTCTTCTCAACTTCTAATATCTGACCGTAACATACATTTATATTTTTAATGCGAATATAAATTAGGAATGACACGAACATAATCATTTTCGTTGACTGTTATGTGAACAAATATTTTAGAAATTTTTTTTTAGTACAGCACATTCTGCATCAATTACTTGTTCAATTCTTTTTAACATTTTATACTCATCCCTGAAAGCATTTACTAATTAAAGTTTCTAAACAATACTGTATTCCAATTGAGTGTTTCTGTCGACAATGAAATAATTTAATGTCACGTATGAATTGTCGCTTAACATAGCATAAGTATTATCTGAGCGCTTATTAGTTTTTCCTGAAGACGTAAAGATCATAGAAGGTGAACCAAAGTATCGGATTCCAGGCAGTTGAAGACATTTTTGAACCATTTCAGTACCAACGGTCCCGAAAGGGACCAGTGTTTGTTAATGGTTAGCAATTATATTCGTGGTTGAGAGAGTGGGACGTCCTCTTATCTATGTATCTTTTGTCTTCCTGAGGTTGAAAATATATATCCTTGGTTACGAAGAAGCCGCGTCCAATTCTTCCAAACCTTGGGGCTTGACTTATTGGCTCACCGGTGGTTGTTGCTAAATCCTCTTTCCTGCGGCTTTCTTGATTAATTCCCAAGGATTCATTTTTATCGTATTCAAGTTCTTGGAGACGTAGACGGGGTCATCATACCCTTCGAAAGGAATCTCAAGCGGCGTTTGGCTTCGGGAAAAGAGTGTAGGAGTTCCTGCGTTCCATCAATGAATAGGGCAGGCAGCCCCTTGGTAGTGTCCATAAGGTGCGACTTGTGACGGGTGACACTACGTCGAGTATCGGGCACAACTGTTTATTCCTTGGTGCTGTTGGACTAGCTGCTGGGATAACCGGAGATCCGTTCTCCGATGGATGCTTCTCGTTCCTAAGCGTAGTCGTTGAGTATCCGACCTCCCTGTAGGCCTTTCTTTCCTGATTCCGACGTTTTGCAATGGCCCGGGCCTTCGTCTGTCGGTAGTTCAGGCCCATAGAGAAAAATGATGTTACGTTCCTGAAGATTTAGTGGACCAAGAATTGAAGACCAAGAATGACGCCCTAGGTAGGGGAATAATTAATAGACATTAATAATTGGACCACAAGCCGCGACTCATGGCGGCGTTCGAATTGGAATCAGGCACGGCCGTGAGTTTCCGATTTAATATTCTATTAAAATAACGCCCAGGGTAGGGGAATTATTGACAGAGATATTAATGATCATTCAAAATTTCAATTTGCTCAGTACCTCTACATGCCAAATCAGGGTTACCGGGTAAACACTGGAAGTCCGCGGGTCTCATTTGTTTCGCAAAGTCGCGTTGATATTGACAAAACAACGAAAAGTAGCCAAACAATTTTGTCTGTATTCACAGTTTTCTCGAACGCTTGGCCTGGCCCTCTCAACTCTAATAGGTAAATGTAAATAATTATGATTATTATTTTAGGCGTAGTGCAAGTTGCGGCCAACTGTTGGCGCTGCGGGTCAGCCCCGCTACAGCCGACCCCGCTCGCCATGGTCCGCATCTATACTTCCTTCGCACACGTGATTTAAAATCAAAACAGTGAAAGTTTTTACGAATTTTTAAAAAATGAATCCGACGATGGCAAAATTAAACAAACGTGGGTGTGCTGTTCCCGGATGTCCCTCGTCTCGCCATGTAAAGCATCACCAATTTTCGAAAGACGAAAAACCAGGATTGAAGTGGTTAGAAGCGGTATCTAACCCACTCCTGACGAACCTAACCTAAAGGACGTGTATAAAAGCGGCCATCGTGTGTGTCATTTACATTTTCAAGTGGAGGATTATTTTTGTGGTCTGCGTAATTTGTTTAAAAGAAAAACAGTGTCTTCAGTGGTGTTGCCAGGAAAAAATGGGAATGGAATTCCTGCAGATGCTCCGTCTGAGGAAGCCGATGAAATTGACATGTCCATGAATTTGGATGAACATGATTCCGATTTCAAGAATATAAAAGATAGTGTTTTTGTTTAGAAAGTAAATAATCCTTTAAATAAACTACTTTGCTAAATTTTTAGTCGCAAATTTCCTACTATTTAAGAATGAGGTTTCACGAAAGCCTCAGATTAATTCAAATTTTCTCATCGGTTTCTTATTCGCGGGATGAGTCTAAAAGCGGTAGGCATAAGTCAACGTCTGGTAAGCGTATCGTTCCAATTACTCCTAACTTCTGACACGTCCAACGTGCCCCTTCTTTATGCACTTTTATGTATCTTTCTCTCCGTGAATATTTTGAATTTTAATAAAAAAACAGTATAATTAACACATAGACTTAGTACTTAACATCATTCCCTTGTTAATGGCATCGGGGACAACGACTCTCAGTACGAGAGTAAGGGTACCGGCCCACAAATAAATAGGAAGGACGATTTCTCGCCCTCCCTTCAGTTTAGGGGAAGCCTCCTCCCCACGCGCATTTGATACATTATTTTATCTTCTTTTCATCTTTCACTGGTTTATCTACGGAAGGCAGGCAGCAAACAGGAGTAATCAAGGAAAGATTCAGTAGATTATAATTTTATATTAATCGTACGTGACAAAGTTTTCGAAAATGTGTGTATTTGGAAATTATATATTTGAAAAAAATGTGATAATATTCCTTATTATGAAACTCTACTTTTTTGTGAGAGACTTTCGTAATTGAAACTTCGTAATTTTTTTATGTATTAAAAAATAACGGGGACAGTCAGTATATTACTAAATACGACTGAATCAAATCTTTTGTGATGATTTCTTTCTAAATTATTATTTTTTTCAAATAAAAATTTGAAATGTAAATCATTTTAAGTTTTTCTAAAGTGCGTTATGGTGTTAACCGCTCAAGATTAATATTAAAAATATAATTTCAGACGTACTTCGTTTCAAGATCAAGAAGAACCAGGGGGACAAGCCAAGTCGATGGAAAAGGACATTAAGAATGAGAAAGGTCTGGAACTACATGTCGGAAAAGTTATACGACGTTAAAGAAAAAAGAAATAAGAATCGAAGGGCATAAACGAAGACGTTATGTAAGAAACTCGCCTAGCGCTCGAGATCGGTTAAAATTATTGTCCAAACGTCTCGGGCAATGGAAATTTTAAGTCACAAGTTTCATGAGTTTTTCGATCCAGAGCCTTAATTACATAAAAATTCCTATTAGTATACTTCTAGGATCCGTCGTCACATCCGACGTCGGATCCGGTCCCAAATTCTGACGATTTCTAAGTCGTTTACAGCTGCGTTTCCGTCGTAGGATCTGATTACTATTAATTATTAAAAACCGTCGTATAACATTTTTCATTAAAATGAATGGATATTTACTGCTATTCGTCATTAACGTTGCTCCAATAACTTTGAGATACTTCTTTACTATAGATATTCGCATGTCAGGTGAAACTGTTATCAAGGTCACATACAAGGTCATTTGATCGAAAAAATAATCCGATAAGTCCCATCGGCTTCAGTTAGACAATGGAATCGGAGACCCACTGTTGTTCGTCGTGAGCTCAATATTGTGCTTATTTGCTTTATGCGAGCCTCCCGCTTGAAGTGGACGGTCGCAACCTTATAACGCAGTTACATAGGTAGGTCGATAGGGTACAGCGCCTTACTGCACCCATCCTTTTTTGTAACGTCTGAGTGAGCTTGCTGGAAATTTAGTTGTTAAAAATAGAAATACTTCTACAATTTAATTTTCGATTGTTGAAAATTAAAAAAAAACATTTCAAATTTATTTTCAATGCAGTTTAAGTTTGGAAAACTAAAGAAAAGTTTTTTCACTTTGTTTCAATTTTTATCGGGTGAATTTTTAACTGTTTAAAATAAATTTTCTTCCGTTTTAACAGTTAAAAGTGCAACTGTTAAAAGTTGTTAAAATTGAAATTTTCACACCTGGGGTTTACAAAGTTGGAAAATTTGGAAATATTCCTCAATGTTCAACAGTTGAAAATGAATTTAAAAATGTACTTCTATTTTGAACAACTAAATTTCCAGAGGATGGAAATTATATTTTAAATTGTCTTTAATTTTATACAATTGAAAATCAAATTTTTAATTAACATTAATATTCAGCAGCTGAGAATTGAAATTTGAATCTTCAATTTATTTTTATTTTTAACCAATGAAAATTGAAAATTAAATTTTCAACATTCGAATCTTCATGTTAAAAATGGTTAATTGAAAAGATTTTAATACTTTTGAAAACCTTGAAAAAACCTTGAAATTGTATTTCAAAATCTTCAGAAACATTTTTTCTCATAACTTCTGAATACATTTTAAAATCATTCAAATTTTTCTAAAGAATTCGTGAGAATATGGACAAATATGAGATTATAAAATACATTTTTATTTAAGTAATTATATTAATGTTCTATAAAAATGCAATGTTTTTCACCGAAAAAAGATTAAAACATTTACCACTTAGTAAAATTTAGATTTTCTTACGTCTTTCGTAAATAACTTTTTTTAAGTATTCTTTAATTTGCAAGCATTTTTCAAACATTTTATTGCGACATAATTTGGTAAAAATCACTATTCATATTATCAAAAAATGTAGCCAAGTAATAATACTCGGTAGTCAAATTGTTGCGTATGTTCAAAAATTATTAGTTTTAATATATTAGAAGTATTATAATAATGTTATAACTAACATTCTATGAATTTGTACCCAATATTGGACAAAATGACGCGATTATTTTCTCTAGAGGATTTTATGTAGACATAATAATATTTCTATTAAAAAACTGAAACTAAAAAACTATAACCAGAAGATTTTCCGCGTAGCAAACAATCGATCAATTTAGATTTTGAAACTCAAGTTTTAATTTCCATCCTTTTGAAAACACAAAAATACATCAAAACTTAGAAATAAGTAATCCTTAAACGATGATAAGGGAACAGTAAATATGGTTAATCAAAAGAGAGCACATAATCAGCAGAAAGCTTATTCAATATCTTCAGCATTAAATATGGACTTAAAGCCTCTACTCCTTTCCAATTGCTTTTGGCATATTCAAACTCATATTCATCTAAATATATACGATCAAGTATAAGATTCATACATTGATCTTTTAAGCACGCTGCGTTGTACCTATCCGCAAACAGTAGAGTACTGAACACATTGTCTTTCTTTAACTTTCTTTTTAGAATATTCTCACATTTCATCTTTAGATCATCAATCTCATATCTGTCAGCTGCGATCAAAATTTCTCGTGTGATATCACATGCGTTTTCGAATTTATTTGTGTACATAAAATGCAAAACTTTTTCAAAAACATCAGGTGCTATCTCATCTATTTTCACCACCCCGGATATTGCCTCTTTCATTTGTAGATCAAACATTCTTCTGAAAACAGGGCTTCCCACAGAAAAAACACACTTATGAGCTGAGAATTCTTTATTGCCAACCTGCATCGTTATGTCGCTATGTATTTTATTGTTCAGCATTTTTTCGTACTTTTTATAACAATCTGAAGGCGTAACGATTGGCGAAATAGTAGAGTTCGGTACTTTCTGGCAAATTGCTTTTTTCGAGCTTATCGGGATAGATTTAAATATACTCTTAAGGTATTGTGGATCATTCTTTAGCAAGTCTGTACAGACACCGGATTTCATCACTGTTTTCAAGTTTTGTTTAATAAATACTTCACAGTCTCTGCGTAAACCCGTTGTTTCCATATCTGTCATATTGTAAGGACAGAGCAACATAGTTTCAATAACATTATGTACATTTAAACCTGCAATTAACATGATTGTAGGTTTCTGCTGAAGACTCGTAATTTTATATCTAGATGCAGCTACAAAAATTTCAGAAGCAAATTTTTCCAGATTATCAACTTCCTCCGTGTAAATGAATCCGAGCAATTTCTCGAATATTTTGGGTTCCACATCATTGATTTCTATATAGGAAAGTAAATCTTGAGCACCAAATTTATCTTGCAATACTGAACTGCTCATAGATAATATCAGTTTGTGAGCTGGATAAGTTCTATCTGCAATGCGTAATTGTAAGTCACTGAGCAAACTCTTATTCAGCAGAGGTTTGTAGTTTTCAATATCCTTTTCGAATTCTTCAATTTTGCAATTTACTGTTAGATCTTCCATATTCAATTCATTCAATTTATTGATTGTTATGAAATCTGTAAACTCATATTTCTGCCCTTTGCAGATTTTCAGGATCACTCTAGATTTTATGCATGATTCTCCTAGAATGGGATGCATTATAGAAAAACTTACTTTGAGTACCGATTGATTAGATACTGATGCTTGAATATTTTCAAGGTATAAAGTTATTCATTTATCCTCTAGTTTCATATTCTTATTGGAAGTCTGATGATCTTGCTTACATTCTGTCTTACCATACGCTTGCCTTTTGATTATTAAACTCCAGTGCATTGTACTATGTCCAAGCAAATCTGGTCTATGAATTTTCGTTGTAAATACGTGTGCTATTCTTCTTGATTCGCAGGCGTGTTTCACGTTTGTAAAGGTCCAAGTAAAAGTTTCCATTTTATTTTTAAAATTCCACATTTTTATCGAATAATTTACTTCCTGAAAAAAAAATCATCTTTATTTTTCAATTGTAATTCAAATTTTAAGATTCAAGCCTCCAAAATTGAAAAATTTGTAAACTGAAGTTTTCTCAAAATAGTTAAAAAGTACAGTAATCCATAAGTAGGAAAATTTATCGAATGAAAAGCATTTCACATGTAATATTGAGGGCTAGGATTTAAAAAAAAATCGTTTCAGGGTTCAGATTCGCGAAAGAGAGATGATGGGAGTAGAAGAACGAGGGAGGCAGAGAAGAAGTTGACTGACGAAGAGGTAGAGAAACATATAAGGGTGTTAAGAAGTTCAAAAGCAGCAGGGCTGATTAGGAAGAGAATGCAGCGTGTACATGGGAGGTTAAGGAGATGCTAAAAGAAAGAAGGGTGGTGTGAGGAATTTCCAGGGGGGAGATAAAGAGAGGGGTTCATAGTGCCATTGTACAAACAAAGAAATAGGGAAAGACAGGGAAATTATAGAGGGATTAGGTTAATGAATACGGCGTTCGAAGTATACGCGATAGTGTTGGAGAGGCTGCAGACGGATATCGAGGGGAAAGGAATATTCCCGGAGATTAAAGTGGACTTTAGGGTGGGTAGAAGCATTATCGACAACAACTAGGTTCTGTAGCACATGGTAGATAGAGAATTGGCGAAGAAGGGATCCAGATTGTACGCGTTTTTTGTAGAACACAACAGTACGTTTCCTTCGGCTGATAGGCCTGATGGAGAGAATAAGCGAGGTATATGAAGAGACGGATGATAGGGTGTGAGGAGGGGAGGAAATTTCGGAGGGTTTCTGGATGGGTAGGAGGTTGAGGCAAGAGTGTACGTTTAGCCCAATGCTTTTTGCGATTTTAGTTGCGGATATGGAAAGTAGCTAGCAAACGTTCAAGATCACAATTTGTAAAGAAGTTTTCTCTCAGTACGCAAATATTCCATATGAAATGATGTGTCCTTCCGTTAAAAGTGAAATAAAAATACAAATTTGCTCCAAAATTTGGTCTTTATATCGCAGTTAAGAAAAGAATGTCATTCCATCAAATGTCGTAGGTTAATCAGATTCAACTTAAAAAATACGTCCGGTATGAGTTGCAGCTGCTCGACAGAAAAGAATTTCAAGCTGTTATCAAAAAAAAATAAAAAAAAGAGTAATTGAAATGGCTAGACGAAGATTCGGTAAATGACAGCGACGTTTCATGCTCAACTGAAAAAAGAAGCGAAAGAACAAAAGCTCCATTAATTATTATTCATGAGCATTTGAAATCTTTTTCCGAAAAACAATCAGGCTTCGAAAGACAAAAGCTTTTATTATAAAGGTTTTTGTATTAATATATATTTATATATTATTTATATATATAATATTTGTTGCGTTTTTGTGTTGAATTTTATTACAAAATATTTTGAAATATTTCGATTCTTTTAGAACTGGTGCGAATTAATAGTTCGAGAAGGATATCAGGGATAATAATAATCGTGAACATTTATAAAGCACAGTTTTGTTTTATTGAACAAGACGACGCGTGTTTATAACATGTACTCGGTCGGCCATAGATTGACTTTTGGCTCGCGGTGATCGCGGTATTGTACGTCGCAAGAGAAGGCATGCTTGGGCCTTCTCTAAGCATCAGCTGCGCACGCATCCAAACATTTCGGCAAGCACGTTAAGAAGATTAAACACTTCCGCCCCTTGAGTGCTTGTTTACACACACGCGCAAGTCATACTTTTACGCAAACGCCTGAAACTTTTCTTTGGCAAAACTTTCGTTAAGTATATCCGCTTTTTGCACCTTGGACAAAATATACTCGACACATTTCGCGTAGGTGATGATATCGGACATCGATGTATGTAGTTCTCTCGTTGAATATGGGACTTTTCGCTAATTTGATAGCGCACTGATTATTTACGTATAATGTAGTGGCACTATCACATCTAACAGTTGTCGATCTTCGCGTTTCTGTCTGTCTGTCTTCCGTTTCAGACTATTTTAGACTCGCTTTCACCGCTTCGATAGTCGATTCCTAGACCTGCTGTATCGAGTAGATAGGCGAATATTCTTTTCACAGCTCACCAATGACCAAGATCGTGTTTGTTCAGGATTTATTCGCATTGTTTACTCCAAATGCGCTATCATTCTCTTCTAATGAGTACAAAGTTGCGTGAGGACCGGCCGGTATACTCGCCGCTTTTGCTTCTCGCATACCTAACCTCTCGAGGATACATTGAACGTATCCCCTCTGATGATTCAACACCGATTTTCAAGCTGGGTCCCCCCTTGGTTTTAAGTATTATGAAACAAAATTCAGTGTGGCGGCCCTACCGCTTCCCAGAAACAGTGAAAAAAGTTTGGGAATCGCTGCTCCAGAGCTTTGGCCCCTTTATAATAGACTGCTGAAACAGATGGTACGTTATGGACTGCAGGCTCGAACAACAGCTCTTGTGTCTGTTCTTTCTGTGCTATATCTTCGTCGTCTACACCAAGTCCTTCGGCGCAAAATGTTAGCTCGTCGAACTCGGTGTGAGCAGGAGATTTCGTGACACCATTACAGTTTTCGTCTCGAGATTGAACACTATAGTTGACAGAATCCCATTCGTATCCGACGAATAACACCTTTTTTGACCTTGTATCGAATTTTGTTGTGAATTGTTTGGGCGCGTGCACGAAAACTTCACATTAAAAAACCCTTGCGTGACTCAAATCGGACTTTTCTCCCATTTAGATTACGGCGTTTTCTTTAGCCTCCTGTCCGATGACAGCACGCGATTCTGAAGATATACAGCCCTATTAGCTGCTTCTTCCCACAACATCATTGATAAATTCTTCACTTTAAATAAAGTACGCGCTCACTTGACGATGCTGCGATTATCTCCCTGTGATTTCCCATTCTGATCTCGCCTGTACGGTGCACTCGGCTTGAACCTAATCCCGCGCGACGACAAGTACTGGCGTATCTTCTCCTTGACTTACTCTCGACGAATGTCGGAACGTAACTCGCTCATCGGCGTTTTAACTTTATTTGCGAACAGCCGTTCGAATTATTTGAAAAGCTTTCACGTTTGAACTGTATTTCAGGAAATACACCTGACGGTATCCAGGCGCGTCGTCGACAAACTTGAAAAAGTAACACGCTTCACAGAAGAAGTAGTTCTCACTGATCACTTGCACTCCTACCACAAGCTCTTTTCTAAGAAGATCCCACAATGCACACCTTTGTTTAAGTGTGTGTTACCTTGGGGTACGTTCGCCAAGGGAAAACAAATTGTTGCGCACGACCAGTACATAGGGCGCGTTCAGCGCCGGATTTACCAAGGGGCACGGTGGGGCTAGTACCTCAGGCACCAGGGGGCAGAGGGGCACCTGACTCCAGAAAAAATTAATAAAGTTCACGTACTTTACAGCAAGTTCTATGAAAATTGGGGTTTTCTCTGCGCTTAAGAGGGCCCCTTCGAGGTTTAGCCCCAGGCCTCGAAAAATGTTAATCCGGCGCTGGGCACGTTCTCGATTCTCGCCAATTTCAACACACCGTTCACGAGTTTTTTGATTATTAAATTCTCTTCGCCAATCTCTTCGTATACGCCATCGTCACCGACCGATACCGTTGTGCCCCTGTCCGGACGGAAATCTGGGAACCACTCGCGTCGAAACGTAATGTGTCTGAAAGCTCCACTGTCGGTGTGCCAGATCTCTTATTGCCGCCTTCTTTGTTTTGTTTACGCCTTGGACACACTCGCAGGCAATGCCTCTTGTTTTGACAGACAAAGCACTTACCGTTTTGTTTCTTTTTCTCGCGTCGTGCTTTCCTTTCTGCTTCTTTGCCCTTAGAACTAACCTTGCGTTTCGAGTCTTCTCTGTTCTTGCAGCCGCCGGATTTCGCACTGTTGATCCACATTGCTGCAAATACTGCTATTTCAGCTCCTTCAGCTTCCAATATCCAACTGTCTTTTTTCCATAGAGATATTATGAATAGAGGAGGGGAGCCCGATCTCCGAGCATCCATGGCAAAGAGAGAGAAAGACGACCGGAGGGACTGCCACCGGCACGCGCCGTGCTGGGTCATTCCGATAGTTTGTCTCCCTCGCTCTCTCACGTTCGCCAGCGGACGCTTCCACTTACAGGGGCCCCTATGGTTTTCATCTAGGGATGTTCGATCTCGATTCGATTCTGCCAAGATCGATCCAAAGGGTCCGATTAATCGATTTTTTGAATCGATT
>JAAAKG020029870.1:0-19681 GCA_010014905.2 Druon quercuslanigerum
CTAGAAATTTGGAAGAATCGCGGAAATGTATTGGTGCAATTTGTGTAATGTTGAGAGGTTTTCACAATTTGTTAGAAAAATTCGAGTTAGTTTACAAGATAAGCACTAATTTTAGAATTTTTGAAGAGATAAAAAACATTTTTAAACTTAAAAACGTAGCCGAAATCAGTCTTCGTGATGGAAAGCTAATTCTTTCTTGATTCCGAGCATACCCCAAGAACCATAATACACTTCTTGTATGTGCACCAGTTCCAAGCGTTCGAGCACCTGACTGGCATGTACAATATATCCTTCTGTAGGAGTAAGTTCTTAATCGTCAGCTATTCCATCGTCCATGTCATCATCACCGTTCGGACTATAAGCAATCCAGAGTTGATCTCTGATTCTAATAAATCCTGACTGTGGTACTCGATTATCCCCTTGTAGCATCTCAATGTGGAATTCTTCGTCATTGTCTCTTTGTAGTTTGTCTTGTACGTAAGAAGGTACATGTTTAACCTTATAAACCCCAACTGTGAGTTCTTTTAAGAATTCAAGTGTCAGGAAAGGGAAATCCAATAATTGACCCTTATCTAATTGAACCCATCGTTGAGCGTTCCTTGTCTTAAGGTTTTCTGCCTCAACCAGCGCTTGCACGACATTCGGTTCCTTAAATTTTTCAAGTAATTCATTTTCGATTCCAGCATCAGCTCCTTCCATGAAAATGAATGGATGGTATCTGTTAATTATAGCTCTAGCTATCCGACAAAAATCGCCTAGGTTAGGAACGTTTTGTATCTGTACTACTTGCTGAAAGAATTTGCAAATTGATTTGATGTGTTCGTTCCTAGCTTCGACGATACATGGTGTTTTTGTCACTAGACACGATTCGTTAGCATCTTCTGTTGTAAGTTGATGCTGATGTCGTGGAAGAAAAGCTGGCAATTTCCAGGTAATACCGAAACGCGCCTAATGATTAGTGGCATCTCGGTATCCGCTATCATCAATGACCATATCGTCTTCTTGGAACCACCGTCTCCTTCTGTCAGCGTCTATTGCGAATTCATGTTGTAATATAGCAGCATCATTATTACGGCTCTCAGAAAAGTACGGTCCTTGAATGTCGAGAATGAAACCATCAGGTGCAACTATTAATACAGGTTTGACTAAGTGCCGTTCTTTGTGAACACAATATTACGGTTGCAGAGCCCTGAAGTTGCTGCTCTTATGAGTGTAAAAGTATAAGCCATCAATACACGCAAGAACTCGAGGATTTTGAGTTTCCGGATTATATAATTAAATAGCGATATCAGTAACATGCCTGGCAATATCATCTTCTCTCACAATTGCGTCAAATCCGACGTTGTTAGGTACGAAACGTTGCATTAAGGATTGTCTGACCGTAGCCATGGTTCCACTAACTGACTTTCTACTTGAATATTGGAACATGACCTTGAGAAAATCATCCGATAGGCCTTTGACGCAGTTTGCATAAAAATATCAGAAAATCTCTCTTTCCCACATAATAAAAATTAGACTGACTATACAATATAGCGGGTCTAACGTTTACTCATCCATGAAGTAACATGGGTAAAAGAGAAAATAAAATAGAATAACAAAATCACATGTGGCAATCTGCCTTGCAGTATTGTGAATGAGCACGCAGAAAGCAATCGCCAATTAAAAGAAACAAAATCACAGCCAATCAAGTGTACCACACAGGCCCACTGTAACGGGAATATGTACTCAGAAACAAATCGCCCGTCCTTTGTGAACACAAAATGACTCGCACAAAAATGATAGCAGAGCTCTCAAGTAATTGTTCTTATGATTATAAAAGTACTAATGGGGCTGACCACACCTGCGCACTGCGCGCGCCAACACTCATTTTGTTATTTTGTTCTTTATTTTCTTTTGATGAATGCGTATTGCGGTCAAACATTTTACTTTCAATGTAACGAAGTTTTATTTGCCGGATAGAAGATTATCATTTTATTTTTGAAAGAAAATTAAGTTTTCTAAAATCTTCTTTTTACTCTAATTATTATAATACTAAAGGCAAATGTCTGATTAATTATCACTGCTCAGAAGTAGACAAAAGTCTAAACTAGCTGGCGCAAAGTTCTTTAGCGGTGGCGCATTTGAGCGTATTTACAGTCATCACAGATAGCTATGACGTATTAAATTTTTTAAATTATTTTGTAAAAATTGTGGCGACCCCCACCCTATTTTTATCGCTATCGCTATCGTTATCAATATAGCGCAACATTTTTTCTTTATGGCGCAAATTTGCGCATGAAGAGTTTTTCAAGGTCATGAACTTCAAACATTGATTTTTTAAATAGAGATGCTAGTATATCTTACCCGCCCCCGAAGAACTTAATATAACTCCTAGATTTTTGTAGCGCAACAATTTTTATTGGTGGCGCATTTGAGCCCTTTTCCGGCGCAATTGTTTTTAAAAACAGCGATAAAATACAAATAAAATATTCATTTTCAAACATTAACCAAATAAGTCTGTTTTTTGGGTCTTAAAGAATACCCATAAGTGACTAAATAGAGGATAAATGGAGGTTTAAGTAGTTTATCAATGTTTGTATCAATTTTCGCTCAAAATAGAGATAGAAAGTCGCGATTTTTTCATCTATTCTCCACTTTTTTCAAATTCTTAATTAGAACGAGGCAATAGTTATTTAATTTTGACAAACATAATTTTTTAACAATTTATTATTATTATTATTGTTATTATTATTATTTTAGAACAATTCTAGACAAATTTTGAAACGTTTTGAAATCTTTTTAAATATTCTCTTAAAATAAACTTTTTAAAATAAAGAATTATTTTAAATTTGCCTGTACATTTTAAATAGACTTGTTTATTATCTTGAAATAGTTAAAAATTTCTAAAAAGCTCCTATATTTTTGGTTTGAAATTTTCAAAAATCTATACTTTATTTTAAATTGGTTGAATTCTTTAGGTTTAAAATTATTTCTTATCTCTTCAAAAGTTCGAAACATCATTTGAAATGTAATAAAATATTTTCATAAAATTAGTTCTTAAAACAAAAAATCCAAATAAGTATTCCCTGGAATCTTTATAGAAAATTGCATCATTCGAAACCCTTCAAAATTGTAAAAAGATTCAAAATCTGTCTAAATTCTCAAATTATTTTTCAATCCTTTTAATACTTTTGAAATGTTAAACTACTAAAACAATATAAACAAAAGTTCAACTTTTTGTTAGCAAATTAGCTAGTTTTGTAAAAAATTCGTTTTTTTGTTGTTGTTGTTGGAAAATTATGTTTTGTAATATTTACGTATTTTTTGTTGTTTAAGAATTCAAATATTTGGTAAAAAATTTATGAGATTTATTGAAAATGCGTCTTTTTTAGTAAAAAATCAACCTTATTGGTCAAAAATTTAACTATTCTGAATAAAATTTTTTTTTTTTATTTAAAATTAATATAGTGACTGAAAATTAACATATTCGTTAGAAATTGTACTTTTTAGTTGAAAATTAACTTTCTTGTGGAAAATTCAAATGTTTTGTAGAAAAATCATTTTGCCAACTAAAAAATGAAACAATTCCGTTTTGTAGGACATTTTTTTTATTAAATAAATTTTTAAACTAAAAGTTTATTACGTTTGCTAAAAATTTAAATATTCTTCCTAATTGAAAAATTATATTTTCCCGTAGAAAATTTACCTTTTTCTAGAACATTTGCTTTTTCTTAAGTTAAGAATTTATTTTTGGTAATCAAATTTAACTATTGCATTTTTTATTTAAAATTTATCTTTTATCACTGAAAAAAATTTAACCATTTGGAGGAACATTCTAATATTTATTAAAAATTCATTTCTTCTCGTTTATTTAAAATTATTTTTTTAAACTGAAAATGTTAGTGGACATTTTGGTTGAATATAATTTTCTTGCTAAAAAACCGAACTGGTTTATGGAAAACTCTTTTTTTTAAATGAAAAGTAATTTTAAGTGATAAAAATGTAACTATTACATTTTTGGCAAAACTTAATCTTTTTAATTAAAAAATTTAACTATTTGGTTAAAAACTGATCCATGGATATAAAATTGAACTACTTTGGTATATTTGTATTTTGATTTTAAATGAAAATCTAAAAATCAGACAAAAAATCGAATTTTAATAAACGAATTTTTTGCAAAATTTTTATTTTTTATCTAATTCTGAAATCTCTACATTTTAAATTAAGCAAATAAAGTCAATGCTTTATAAAAGTTCCTTGTCAATATTTTGTTTAAAATTTTTAAATTAGCCAATAAGACCATGGAACTCAACCTTCGCTTTTCTTCCTTAAATGATGGAATGAATTCAACATCTTATTGTTCCAAATTTATCTCTTTTAATTCATAATCTTACTATTCCGTTGAAAATTTAATTATTCTGATAAAAATTCAACTGCTTTTTTAAAGCCTTTTTTTGTTCAAAAAAAAGTTATTGTTTAAAATTTTAACTTTCATAGTGAAAAAATCATTTTTTCTTTTGGTTGAAAATTATTTCTCTGAACTGAAAATTGAAGTATTTAATTTTTGGTTGAAAATTCATCGCTATTAATTAAGAATTTTCTTTGGTTGAAATTTCAAATACTTTGTAAAAAATTCGAAATCTTGGTCGAAATTTTAATTATTTGGTTGAAAGATAAAAAAGTTTGTTAGATAATTTGATTAGTTGGAAATTTATCTTTCTTGTTGACAATTTTTTTTTTCCTTCAGACGAAAATTACTTTTCCTACGTAAAAATTAAAATGTTCCTTTTTGTTTGAAAATTCTTATTTTTTTTCGAAAATTTGCCTAATTAATTTATCAAAAAGAACACATATATCATGTTCAAAATTTAACCTAATTGTTGAAAATTAAACCATTTTATTTAAAAAACTCATTTTTTTCTGTGGATGAAAATTAATTTTCTTAGCTGAAAATTCAAGCATTTTGTTTTTGTTTGAAAATTGATTTCTTTTATTGAAAATTCAAAATATTACATTTTTAATAGAGAATACATGTTTTTTGGGTAAAAATATAACTGCTTGTTGGAAAATTTAATTAATTTTTTGAAAATGCATTTATTCAATAAAAGGTTCATTTTTGTTTGAAAATTCAACTATTTTGTTAGAAGTTGAACTAATTGATTAAAATTAATTTTATTGTTTAAAAATTTAAATTTTTTGTTGAAAATACAATTTTCTCTTTTGGTTGAAAATCGCTTTTCTTGACAACAAATTTGACTATTTCATTTTTTCTTGAAATTTGAAATATTTGTTTAAAAGTGAAAACACTTAAAAATAAATAAAGTTATTTTTAAACAATTTAACTTTCCTGTTGAAAACTCATTTTTTCTTCTGGATGAAAATTGCTTTTCCTTGTCTGAAAATGTATCTATTCCCTTTTTTGACTGAAAAATAATAATTTTTAATTGAAAATACAGCTATGAAATTTTGCATTAAAAATTCATATATTTTATTGAAAATTCTACTATTTTGTTTAGAAATCAAATTTTTGTTGAATATTTCACCAATTTAGTTGAAAGTTGTACTTCTTTGTTAAAAACAATTTTATTTAAAAATTTTTTTTTAAATTTATAGTGGAAAAATAATTTTCTCTTTTTGGTTGAAAATTATTTCTCTGAACTGAAAAATTAGGTATTTTATTTTTGGTTGAATATTTATCGTTTTTAATGAAGAGTCTTCCTTGGTTGAAATTTCAGATACTTTGTAAAAAATTTGCATTTCTGGTCGAAGTTTCAATTGCTTGGTTGAAATTTAGACAATTTTGTTAGAAAGATTTTTATTGGTTGGAAATTGATCTTTTTTGTTAAAAAATAATTTTTTATTTAGACAAAAATTACTTTTCCTGCGTAAAAATTAAAGTGTTCCTGCTTCTGTGGAAATTCATATTTTTATTGAAAATTCATTTTTTGGGTCAGTATTTCAACTGTCTAGCTGAAATTTAAACTGCTTTATTAAACATTAATTTTACTGTTTGAAAATTTAACTTTCCTGTTGAAAACTCTTTTTTCCTTTAGATGAAAATTAATTTTCTTGGCTGAAAATTGAACTATTATATTTTTTTATTGATTTTTTTAAAATGTAAAATATTACATTTTTAATTGAGAATAAATCTTTTTTGATTAAAAATATAACTACTTGGTGAAAAATTTAATGACTTTGTTGAAAATGCAACTATTCCATAAAAGATTCATTTTTGTTAGAAAATTCAACTATTTGGTTAAATCTCAAACTAATTTATTAAAAATTAATTTTATTGTTTAAAATTTTAATTTTATGCTTAAAATAGAATTTTCGCTCTTAATAGAAAATTATTTTTCTTAACTGAAATACTAACTATTTTATTTACCGTAGAATGTTGGTCGTTTTTAATTAAAAATCTTTTTTGTTTGAAAATTTAACTGATTTGTTCAGGAGTGATATTTTTGGATACAAATTTAAAGTATTTAGTTGAAAGCTAAAGTTTATTGTTAAAATTATTATTATTGTTCAAAAATTGAATTTTTTGTTAAAAATAGCATTTCTTCTGTAGGTTGAAAATCGCTTTTTTGACAACAAATTAGACTATTCTATTTTTGGTGGAAAATTGATCTTTTTTGGTTAGAAAGTAGATTATTTTGTTAAAAATGCATATTTTTTTGTCTCAATATTAAATATTTGTTTAAAAGTTAAAACAATTAAAAAAAATATATTACTCTTTTAAAATTTAACTTTTCTATTAAAATCTTATTTTTTCTTCTGGACGAAAATTGCTTGTCCTTGCGTGAAAATGTATCTATTCCCTTTTCACTGAAAATTGATCATTTTAAATTAAAAATACAACTATAAAATTTTTCATTAAAAATTCATGTATTTATTTGAAAATTTTACTATTTTGTTTATAAATCATATTTTTGTTGAAAATTTCAACTACTTAGTTGAAAGTTGTACTTCTTTGTTGAAAAAGAATTTTATTTTGAAAATTTTTTAAAATTTATAGTGGAAAAAGAATTTTCTCTTTTTGGTTGAAAATTATTTCTCTGAATTAAAAAATTAGGTATTTTATTTTTGGTTGAATATTTATCGTTTTTAATAAAGAGTCTTCTTTGGTTAAAATTTCAAATACTTTGTAAGAAAATTTTCATTTTTGGTCGAAATTTTAATTATTTGGTTCAAAGGTAAACAATTTTTTTTAAATAATTTGATTGGCTAGAAATTTATCTTTCTGGTTAAAAACTTATTTTTTCCTTTAGACGAAAATTTCTTTTCCTGTGTAAGAATTCAAATATTCCTTTCTAATTAAAAATTCATTTTTTTAAATTGAAACTTCAACTATTTTATTAAAAAGTCATATTTGAGGTCATTATTTCATGTTTAAAACTCCTTTTTCCCTTTGGATGAAAATTAATTTTCTTGGCTAAAAATTCAGCTATTTCTTTTTTTGTTTGAAAATTGATGGTTTTTATTGAAAATTTAAAATATTAAATTTTTAGTTAAACATGTATCTCTTTTGGTTTAAAATATAACTATTGGTAGAAAATTAAATTACTTTGTTAAAAATGCTACTCTTCGATAAAAGGATAATTTTTGTTCGAAAATTCAAATATGTGGTTAGAACTTCAACTAATTTATTAAAAATTAATGTTATTGTTTAAAAATTTTAATTTTATGTTTAAAACAGAATTTTCTCTCTTGATGGAGAATTATTTTTCTTAACTAAAAATCTCCCTATTTTATTTTTGGTAGAATATTAGTCGTTTTAAATTAAAAATCTTTTTTGGTGGAAAATTTTACTGCTTTGTTAAGGAGTGCTATTTTTGGATAAAAATTGAAAGTATTTTATTGGAAGTTGAAATTATTTGTTAAAATTATCATTACTGTTCAAAAATTGAATTTTTTGTTGAAAATAGAAATTCCTTTTTTTATTAAAAATCGCTTTTTTTCGACAACAAATTTGACTATTCCATTTTTGGTAGAAAATCGATCTTTTTTTGTAGGAAAGTAAATTATTTTCTGAAAATTTAACTGATTTGTTGAAATTGCATATTTTTTCTCGAAATTTGAGATATTTGTTTAGAAGTTAGAACTCTTTAAAAAAATAAAGTTATTTTTTAAAAATTTAACTTTCCTGTTGAAAACTCATTTTTTCTTCTGGATGAAAATTGCTGTTCCTTGCGTGAAAATGTATCTCGTCCCTTTTTTACTGAAAATTGATAATTTTTAATTAAAAATACAACTATAAAAATTTGCATTGAAGAATTCATATATTTTATTGAAAATTCTACTATTTTGTTTAGAAATAATATTTTTGTTGAATATTTCAACAATTCAGTTAAAAGTTGTACTTTTTTGTTAAAAATAGATTTTATTGTTTGAAATCTTTACTTTTATAGTGGAAAAAGAATTTTTTCTTTTGGTTGGAAATTATTTCTCTGAATTGAAATATTAGGTATTTTATTTTTGGTTGAAAATTTATCGTTTTTAATAAAGAGTCTTCTTTGGTTGAAATTTCAAATACAATTTTGTTAGAAATAATTTGATTGATTAGAAATTGATCTTTTTTGTTGAATTTTTTTTTGTTTTATACGAAAATTACTTTTCCTGCGTAAAAATTAAAGTGTTTCTTTTTGTGCGGTAATTCATATTTTTTTATTGAAAATTCAACTATTTTATTAAAAAGTCATTTTTTGGGTCAGTATTTCAACAGTCTAGTTAAAAGTTTAACTTAATTGTTAAACATTAATTTTATTGTTTGAAAATTTAACTTTCCTGTTAAAAACTCTTTTATTCCTTCAGATGAAAATTATTTTTCTTGGCTGAAAATTCAACTTTTCTTTTTTTGTTTGAAAATTAATTGTTTTTATTGAAAATTCAGAATATTAAATTTTTAATTTCAAAATTATCCTTTTTGGTTGAAATTATGACTATTAATGGGAAATTTAATTACTTTGTTGAAAATGCAACTATTTGTTAAAAGAATCATTTTTGTTCGAAAATTATTAATTTATTATACCTATTATATAATATAATTATTAATATTAAAAATTAATTTTATTATTTAAAAATATCAATTTTATGTTGAAAACATAATTTTCTCTCTTGGTTGATAATTATTTTTCTTAAATGGAAATCTAACTATTTTATTTTTGGTAGAATATTGGTTGTTTTTAATTAAAAATGTTTTTTGTTGAAAATTTAACTGTTTTGTTAAGCAGTGATATTTTTGGATAAAAATTTAAAGTATTTAGTGGAAATTTAAACTTCTTTGTTAAAATAATTATTATTGTTCAAAAATTGAATTTTTAGTTGAAAATAGAATTTCCTCTTTTGTTGAAAAATCGCTTTTTTACAACAAAGGCTGTTCCATTTTTGATGGAAAACTATTCTCTTAAAAATGCATATTTTCTGTCGAAATTTCAAAAATTTGTTTAAAATTTAAAACAATTTTTTTTAAATAATATTATTGTTTGAAAATTTAACTTTTTTGTTAAAAACTCATTTTTTCAGGATAAAAATTGCTTTTCCTTGCGTGAAAATATATCTATTCCTTTTTTAATGAAAATTGATAATTTTAAATTAAAAATACAACTATAAAATTTTTCATTGAAAATTCATATATTTTATTGAAAATTCTACTATTTTGTTCAGAAATCATATTTTTGGTAAACATTTCAACTGTTTAGTTGATAGTTGAACCTTTTTGTTGAAACCTATTTAAAAAAATTATTTTTTTTTTTAAACAGAATTATCTCTTTTGACTTAAAATTACTTTTCTTAGTTGAAAATTTTCAATATTTTATTTTTGGTTAATCATGTGCCATTTTTCATTAAAAATCTTTTTTGGCTAAAAATTAAACTACTTAGTTGAAAATTTAAATATTTTGAAAAAATTAATCTTTTTGTTCAAATTTTATGCTAAAAACAGAATTTTCTCTCTTGATGGAGAATTATTTTTCTTAACTAAAAATCTCCCTATTTTATTTTTGGTAGAATATTAGTCGTTTTAAATTTAAAATCTTTTTCCGTTAAAAATTTAACTGCTTCGCTAAGGAGTGATATTTTTGTATACAAATTTAAAGTATTTGTTGAAACCTCAACTTATTTGTTAAAATTATTATTTATGTTGAAAATTTGAATTTTTTTTTAAAAATAGAATTTCTTGTTTTTTTTAAATCGCTTTTATCGGCAACAAATTTGACTATTACATTTTGGTGGGAAATTAAACTTTTTTAGTTGGAAATTGGATTATTTTCTGAAAATTCAACTATTTTGTTAAAAATGCATATTTTTTCTAAAAATTTTAAATATTTTTGTAAAAGTTAAAACACTTTTTTAAAAAAAATTTTATTGTTTGAAAATTTAACTTTTCTGTTAAAACACTTATGTTATCTTCTGGATGAAAATTGCTTTTTCTTACGTAAAAATGTATCTATTCCTTTTTTTACTAAAAATTGATAAATTTAAATTAAAAATACAACTATAAAATTTTTCATTGAAAATTCATATATTTTGCAGAAAATTCTACTGTTTCGTTTAGAAATAATATTTTTGGTCACCATTTTAACTGTTTAGTGGATAGTTGAACTTCTTTTCTGAAACCGACTTTTATTGTTTAAAAAACTTAATTTTGTGTTGAAAACAGAATTATCTCTTTTGATTGAAAATTACTTTTTTTAGCTGAAAATTTTAAATATTCTATTTTTGGTTAATCATGTATTTTTTTGATTAAAAATCTTTTTTGGTAAGAAATTCAACTACTGAGTTGAAAATTCAAATATTTGATTTAAAATTTAACTATTTCTTTAAAATACATTTAATTGTTTGAAAATTTAATTTAAATTCAATTATTTTGTTAAAATTCAAACCTTTTATTAAAAGTTAATACTTTTTCGAAATTTCATGTATTTGGTTAAAATTTGAAATAATTTATTAAAAATTAATTTTATTCTTTAAAAATTCAAATTATATGCTAAAAACAGAATTTTCTCTCTTAGCTAAGAATTATTTTTTTTAACTAGAAATCTAACTATTTTATTTTTGGTATAATATTGTTCGTTTTTAACTGAAAATCATTTTCGGTTGAAAATTTAACTGCTCTGTTAAGCAGTTATATTTTTTAATACAAATTTAAAGTATTTAGTTAAAATTATTAATACTGCCCAAAAATTGAATTTTTTCGTGAAAATAGAATTTCCTCTTTAGACTGAAAATCGCTTTTCTTGACAATAAATTTGGCTATAACATTTTTGGTTAAAAATTTATCTCTTTTGGTTGGAAAATGGATTATTTTGTTGGAAATTCAACTATTTGGTTAAAAATGCATATTTTTTTGTCTAAATTTTAAATATATATTTAAAAGTTAAAAAAAAACAAATAATATTATTGTTTGAAAATTTAACTTTCCTTTTTAAAACCCATTTTTTTCTGGATGAAAATTGCTTTTCCTTGCGTGAAAATGTAGCTATTCCTTTTTTAAATGAAAATTGGCTATTTTAAAATAAAAATACAAATATAAATTTTTTCATTGAAAAATCATATATTTTGTTTAAAAATCATATTTTTTGGTGAAAGTTTCAATTGTTTCGTTGAAAGGTCAACTTTTTCGCTGAAACGGGCTTTTATTATTTAAAAAATTTAATTTTTGGTTAATCATGTATAGTTTTTAAGTAAAAATCTTTTTTGGTTAGAAATTAAACTACTTAGTAGAAAATTCAAATATTTTGTAAAAATTATTCTTTTTGTACAAAATTTCAAGTATTTGTTTTAAAATGTAACTATTTCGTGAAAATATATATTATTGTTTGAAATTTTGACTTTCCTGTTTGAAAACTTATTTTTCCTTTGGATGAAAATTACTTTTTTCACTGAAAATTTAACTATTCCGTTTTTTGTGTAATAATTAATTATTATTCATAGAGAATTCCTGATTCAGGCTGATAATTCAAATATTGGGTTGGAAATTATATTATTTTGTTAAAAATTAATTTTATTGTTTAAAAATTCTTCTTTGCTGTTAAACTCATTATTTTTTTTTTAATTAATTTTTTTATTATCTGAAAATCTAACTTTTCCATTTTTGTTTGAAAATTTATTGTTTGCAATTAAAAATCTTTTTCATAATTGAAAATTTAACTACTTGCTTGAAAATTAATGATTTTGGTAGGAATATCGCTAATTTTTTTTTAATTCATTTTTTTTGTTAAATATTGAATTATTTTGTTTCCACTACAAATGGCTGAAAATAATCTTTTTTAGTAAAAAATTCGACTGCTAAGTTAAAAAATTACATGTTAATTTTTTTTTAAATATTCAAGTATTTTGTTAAAAAGGGAATATTTTTGTTTAAAAATTTTAATTTTCTGTTAAAAACTCATTCATTCTTTTATCTAAAAATCAATTTTCTTACTGAAAAACTTGCCTATTCCATTTTTGGTAAAAAAAATTATCGTTTTCAATTGGAAATCCAAATATTAAATTTTTAATGAGAATACAACTTTTTTAGTTTTTTGTTATAATTTTTAGTTTATTTAAAACAATTGCAGAACATTAAAAAATATTGTAATCGTTTAAAAAGGTTCGTTTATTACAATTGTAAAAAATCAGAAAATAATTTATTGATTTGAAAAGTATTTTTAAATTAAAAATGGTTTTTTGGTTTTTTTGTAGGACCCTTAGTTTGTTTATAATTAATTAAACAAATATTCTTGCTCTTCGCTAATTTTGAAATAAGATAAAGAGAATAAACAAAAATTTCTAATTACAATTCGGAGAAAAGTTTTTCAAATTTAATTTTTATAATATGCATGTTTTGTAACTAAAAGTTGATATAAAAAATAACATAAAAATAATAATAATATTATTGATATTTTATTATAAGTAATTATAAGTAAAAATTTCAGATAACTATAATTTATTCCAGTAATTTCGCAATAAAATAATAATTACTGCACTAATTATTTTTCCACTTTAAATAACGTTTCTTGTATTAAAAAATGCTTTCATTCTAGATAAAATTTTGTTGTCATCGTATTTTTATGGAATTATTTCAGTAATAGAAACATGAACTGCTAGAATTGAAATACAAAATAATTTCCTATTTGTCTTATCTCGCCGGGTCTAATTATCATCTAATTGCTTAAACTACTTCTTTATATTTTCAAAGCAAATAAACAGTGAGAAAAGATTAGTAATAAAAAAGTAATCAATACGCCGTTCTGTGATAACTTGGAAAATTTTTCAGTTCCCATTTTAAAAATTCTTTAAAAAGCAGCTTCTGTTCAATCTCTTTTGACAGGAATGAAGTTCGTCGAGGAGATTTTAATCCTTTCACTTTTTGAATTGCTCCACATAAACTGTAAGTGTGATTATTTAAAATATTTAGATTTATCCGAAACATTACGTTTTTTTTTAAATGTCAACAATATTCAATATGGAAACACTACTACTAAGATAAAAATAAAAAAAGGTATTGTAAACAAAAAATTTACAAGTGAAGAAAATTTTTTTAATTCAATTTGACGGGATGTAGGAGGGACACTCTAGAACATTACCCCCACCATACCAACCGTTTGGGAGCCGCAGAACAGAAGGTACAAGATCGGACTTCTCGGATATGTTCTGCTATATGGTTTGTTACAAAATTTTGACAGCTGATGAGAATGTTCTTTAAAAAAATGAAATAGTGTTAAAAAATGTAATTAGTAGGAAATGTGAAAAATTACTCAAGGTTTTTAAAGTTTTAAGTACACTTAAAGAAATTTTGAGGTTAGGTACTCTTTCTACACATACTGAAGTGGTTTTATTTTTCAATTTTATTTAAACTCTGAATTAAATTAATTAATATTAAAATTTAGAAAAGAGAACAATTTCAAAAAAGTTAAATATTGAAATGTTTGTAGATAAGAATCTTGAAAATGAAGTCAATAAACATTCAAAGCTGATTAAAGCGTTCAAAATTTAATTTTTAAAAATTTTCAACTAATAAGTAACAATAAATTATAATTCGATTAGATTTATGTCTTCAAATTTTTAATTTCAAACTTGGAAGTTTATTTACGAAATATTAGTAATTATAAATAAATTGAAAACGTTCAAAATTTAAATGTGTGTTTTTTTTAATTATATAATCTCTAAATTAAAATATTTTAGATGAAAATTTATAAAACTAGTATTTTCTTTTAAATTAATAGTTTTTCTAGAAAGAAATTGTTTCTTTGCTTTTTTCATCTTTTTTATATCAATAATAATAATAATAATAAATAATAATTAAATAATATTATTGATTCCGTTCTTCATTTTAATATTTTATATCTGGTTTCCATTCAATTGCAAAATATTACAAAAATTTTATTGTAGGATCTAAACCTATATTTTCTTGTGAGCAAGTTTTAACAAATATTTTGTTTATTTACTATGTTTTCATTAGCATAAAAATGTTCTGATGCTTAAAATTTAATTTTCGAAAAAGTCGAAAACTTTGTGAGAAAATTAACTTTTGATTCTTATTCGAAAAATGTATGCCATTTTGGTGATTAAAAAAAAAATTAATGTTTTTTTAATAAATTTGGAACTATTAGCTATTGCAAATAAATTTAAACAAAGTAAATTTCTTCCCACGATTTTAAAGAAAATTTTCGTAATTTG
The DNA here is from genome assembly GCA_010014905.2 of Druon quercuslanigerum. Lineage (NCBI taxonomy): Eukaryota > Metazoa > Arthropoda > Insecta > Hymenoptera > Cynipidae > Druon > Druon quercuslanigerum. The sequence goes on from JAAAKG020029870.1 coordinate 14,638, forward strand.
TTAAAAGATTTATTTATTCATTTCGATTTGACTAAAGAAATATTTTAAAAATTAAATTTGTTAATTATTTACTTTTACAGCCATAAGATATTATTTTCCAATTCAAAATATAAGACAAATATTTTTTTCACGAACTCAAGTGAATTATGAAAATAAGTAGAACAAATTTTCTGCAAAAAGTTGCATCTCTCCATTTCTTTGAAGAAACTTGAAAATTGTTTCAAAATGCCAAAACTACGTCAATAAAAAAAAACTGAAAAATTTGTTTTTTAGAAAAAGGCCAAATTTAATTTTTCCCTTGAGCTTTTTTGATTATTATTAATATGGAGGAGATCCTGTGAATTTCGTTTTCGCTGCAAAAAAGTAGAAAAGTTCAGAAATTTTAAATTTCTGACATTTTATAATCAAAATTATGTAAATTAATTTTTGTACATTTTTGTTGCTGTAAATTTAATTTAATATTATATTATAAATTATTATTATTTTATTTTATTACTTATCACTAATATAGAATAATTATTAATTATAATAATATTTTATTTTATTTTTTATAATATCTTTCAATATTTATATTGATATATTGATGTTTTTCAATATCTTTTCATAATATAAATCATTAATCTGATAAACATATTGAAAATCATTTTTTTGGGAATTCGAAAATTCTACAATTTTAAATACTTATTTTTATTCGCAATAATAGTAATTTTAAAATTCTGTAATTGTAATTTAAAATTTCGAGAATTTACTCATTTCAAAAATCTTCGGTTTTCGATAAATCGTGTTACAAAATTTCAGTAATTATGCAGTATCGTAAATTTGAGATTCCTGAATGTTAGTTTCTTTGACTTTTGATTTCAAAATATTTTAATTTCGTTAATAAAAATTTCCTTTATTTTATTTTGTATTATTTAAGTTCTATGAAATTTTCATTTCTCACAAATTTTTTGTTTCTACAATTTTATTAAATTTAATTAAAAAATAAAACCAAAAAATTAATTAAATTAAATATTTTTATTATTATTAATATTATATTTAATAATTATAATACATACATTAATAATATATGTTATAGTAATAATATCCATACTATATACACCTGAAAAAATATAACCTCAAAATCGACGCATGCCTGAAATTAAGAATCACGCGAAACATTAAAATTGCCAATTTCTTCAATTTTTTTCAATTGGGGATCGCGATATAAATAGAGGACCACCGAATTTTTCCGAACCAGTGGTAATCATGTACCTTCTGTCTTGCGGCTTCCAAGTGGTAGGTATGGTGGGGATAAATTTCCCGCGCAAATAAACTTGCTATCGAATACATGGCAAAAATGTAAATATTTGTTATTTCTTTAAATTGATTGATTTTTTCAATAAAAGGTATCTGGAAAAAATAAAGGTAATTGATTTTTGCATATAATAATGCAATATAAATAATGAAAACACTGAAATATATTGCTTTTCGGTGTGATTGAAAATATGAAAGCGATGAGAAAAATTTGGCAAACTTAATAAATGTATCAGAAAAATATGCCATGAACACCATAATTATAATTTGAAAAATATTAAATTATAAAGGAACAAAACATAATTACTAATTAAATATTATATTATGTATATATTATATGTTATATATTATTGAAATTGCTGTTAGTTTTTAAAACATATATTTATCATTAGTTTTTGAATTTTTCTTTTAATAAATAATACGGTCACAAAAGAGACTCAACGTTAAATAAAACTGTTTAAAAATACATTAATAAAAAGAGTCAACATAAATATGTTTAAATTGTAATTCTTATAAATACAATCATAACATAATAACATAAATACAATAACATCTTTATACAATTGTTTAATAAATAAAGTGTCAAATAAATACAAGAAATAGTTTAACAATCATTTCATAAATAAAGAAAAATTACTCTCTTAAATGCCACAACTATAATAAAAAATGCGTCGTAATAACTCTGTGATACATGTTTTAAATCGATTCGTTCCATGAAAATTTATTTTGTAAATATGTAATTATCCATTTACTTTTTTTTTGTAATTAGCAAGGGTGATTTCTTAACAAAGATAGTAACTAAAAGGCATAGAATATTTTAGTTCGATAATTTTTCATATTTCCATTAAAGAAATACATTTAACAGCTTCATTACATTTGTATGCTTACAATATTTTTTGAAAAAATGTTCAATATTGCTTCGAGGAATTTAAACAGTCGACCATTTGGGTGCTGAAGGTCTTCATCTTTATCTAGCGTTACGAGGTGAGCAATAGGATGATTAGCAATAAAAACACTGCCTTCAGATTCGAAAAATGCAGTTTTTGCAAATTTCATTTTTACTTTTAGGTGAAAAATATTTTCTAGCTACAGGGATTGCAATATTCTTCGTTGTAGTCTTTGAAATGCGCGCTTATGATTTTATACATACATATATATTTATTTTTGTAGTAGCTTATTAAATGTATGTTCGACGGATTTCTACAATGAATGATGTTAGTATAAATACAGCTAGTTTTGTTTCAAACTACACTCATTAGCAGATATGTGAATGATGAATGTAGCTTCAATAAAAACAAGCTGTTTCTTCAATTAAATAGAAAATGCATACTTTACGGTATTTTTGTTAAGTTTAACACTCTCATTTTGTTTAAATTTCTGTATAACATTTGTTTGCAGCGCGCGAGTTAATTGAATATATTCCTTATACTTTACAAAATTCTCTAATTCTAGTTACTGACTTTTTACAGTATTTCAAAGCCTCCTCGAACAGGAAACTGTTCATTACCAGATGCTCCTACCAATCCCTTGATATCCATGTCCAGATTGAAAGATATCTACAAGTCAAACCAAAAGCAATCTTTTACAGCAGATATTAAGTCGAAACTAAATATCGTTATCGCACCAAATGAAAATGACTTTTCAGATTTTACTAACGCTGTTGACCACGATTACGACCCTTCATATGTCCAGCAGTGCTCAACTCGTAACACTCGATAAAGATCAAGACCTTCAGCACCCAAATGTTCAACTAATTAAATTCCTCAAAGCAATTGAACATTTTTTCATAAAACATTGTAAGCGAGGTAACGTTTATGATTTGGTGGTAAACGAAATTACTGAGAAAGAATTCACGTTTCCATGTGCTAGTCATGCTAAGGATGTTTCGGTATACATCAGACATTACTATTTGCAATTTAGAATGTGGCAGTATGCAAAGATTCAAATAGCGGACCAGAAAAAATAAAGCTCTGAGATAAAAAAAACTGTCAAATCCTTAGTTATACAAATTAATAATAATAATAATAGTGTAATTTTATGGCTCTTTAAAACAAATCGAATATCTAAAACTAAAGCCTACAAATGTAATCAAGCTGTTATACGCGACTCGCATAGGGCGAGATTCCTTCTAGCATACGACGTTTATCCATTCAGTGGGCAACCATTTTAGATGTAAAGAAATGAGAGAGAAAGAAGAGAGAGAGAGCACGTGCATCTCCCACCACGCGATCCTTTCCCACTCTGACCAACTCTTGTGCAGCACGACCTGTATAAAAAGGCGCTCCGCCACAGAACGTCAGAACGATCAGGGCTGGAAGTCCTTTCTGATCGCCAAGGCTAACGGCTGGAACTCCGCTGTTAGCTCACATGGACCTCCCCGGGCTGGAATTCCGCTCGGGCTAGGCTCCATTCACAAGCATCAACGCAAAGGGCACAAGAAGGCAACCCATAGTCCACTCTGTCTCACTCCCACGGCTGGAAATCCGCTGTGTACAACCCCATAGGGTTTACATACGCTCCGCACGCCTCATGCGTCAGAAAGTGGAACTGCGCTCTATCTTCTCTCGCTCTCTCTCTCTCCATTATAGAGACGCGCAGCTAGGCGTTCCAGGCACCCCTGGTATTAACAATACTTGGAGGCGACCTGTCAAAAGTATTAATAAATAAGACTCCCGTGTACGCACTCGCTAACGTTCAACGAAACTTAAAATAAAGATTTTACTTTACAGAGTAATGGTAAGCAAAGTAATCTCTAAAATTCCTACCCTTTATCCTTATTTTATTCCTCCGTTTACGGGTCGGCTGGCATACCAGCTCATCCGTTCCGCTGATACGGCTGGCATACCAACTGTAGTCGGCTGAATCCTAACCCTTTTTTTCTCCCCTTTTTGTTTGTTTGTTTAGACCATGGACGAGCTCCAAGCATGGAACTAGCTCATGAAGGCACAAGGCTCTTCGATGATCTACGTGGCTCCCCCTACCAGCCGGAATTCTCTTACTTCCTCTGGCGGAACCCATCAGAACCAATCCTTTTCTCTCTTTCTATCTTACGAGGAAGAATGACTATAATCATCACGCACCCAAACGAGGAGGATATGTGAGACCATATCAAAGCTGTTAAATTTATTTCCTTAATGGAAATTTGAAAAATTATCGAACTAAAATATTCTATGCCTTTTAGTGACTATCTTTGTTAAGAAATCACCTTTGCTAATTTTAAAAAACGTAAATAAATAATTACATATCTACAGAATAAGTTTTTAGGGAACGAATCGATTTAAAACATGTATCACAGAGTGATTGCGACGAACTTTTTATTATAATTGTGGCATTTCAGAAAGAAATTTTTGTTTATTTTTAAAATGATTGTTAAAGTGGTTGTTTTATTTATTTGACACTTTATTCATTAAACAATTGCATAAAGATGTTATTGTATTTATAAGAATTACAATTTAAACATTTTCATGTTGACTTTTTTTATTAATGTATTTTTAAACAGTTTTATTTTACGTTGAGTCTCTTTAGTGTCCGTCTTATTTATTTAAAAAAATGCAAAAACCAATGATAAATATATGTTTTAAAAACTAACAGCAATTTCAATAATATATTATTATTATTATGAGAAAAAAATAAATATGTGCGAAAGTTGTGATTTGTTTTAAATATATATATATATTTAGAATTAGTGTTGTTGCTTGTTAATAATATGTTGATCATATTAATTAATAAAGAGATAAGACATTAATAATTA
>JAAAKG020029881.1:0-12758 GCA_010014905.2 Druon quercuslanigerum
AAAAAATGAATCTTGTAAAAATAAAATACAAAAGAAATTAATACTTTTGAAAGATTTTTATTGACTCAAATGTTATCAGGGCAAAATGTGGGTTAAAAAATTATTTAAAAAAAATTCGCGCGAGTTTTAAAATTATAAAGTTCTGAATGACCCTATTTAATTATTGCATATATAAAAAAAGTTTTTTTATCCTTCAAATAATAAAAAATAAAAAAGAATTCCAAAACGACCCTAACATCTAAATCTATAATTTTATGGCCTAAAATTAAATTATTTTCTATTTGAAAACATTCCGAAATATTGAAAATTTCAAACACAAGTTTTTAAAAATTTGGATTCACAGGCTTAAAATTGTGCAATTTTATAATTTGCTACTGTAGCCATCTCGTTTTGTATTTTTTTTAAACTTTCAACAAACACCATCATAATTCTATAATTTTTTCTTAAATATAATAACAAATTGTTTTTTTTTATAATAGAAAATTTCAATTTATACGAAAATTGGTGTACTAGCCTTGGTCTAAAAATGTGGATCTTGTAAAAATAAAATACAAAAGAAATTAATACTTTTAAAAAGGTTTTTATTGAATCAAATGTTATCAGGGCAAAATGTGGTTTAAAAAAATTATTTTAAAAAAATTCGCGCGAATTTTAAAATTATAAAGTTCTGAATGACTCTATTTAATTATTACAGGTATAAAAAAAGTTTTTTGTTCTTCAAATAATTAAAAGAAATAATTCCAAAACGGTCCTAACTTTTAAATCTTATATTTTATGGCCTAAAATTGAATTATTTTCTATTTGAAAAAATTCCGAAATATTTGCAAAAAATAAAACACAATTTTTGAAAAATTTAAATTTAAATTAAAATTTAATTTTAATATTAATTTTAAAAATTGCTACCATAGCCATATTGTATTGTATTTTTTTTTAACTTTTAACGTATTATCTTAAAATTGTCTGACTTTAATTTGAAGATTAAGAAAATAATAATATTTAAAATTATTTAAATATTTCATCAGAAGATTTCTAGAAAAAAAATTAATTGTGAACGAAAGTTAAAAATTGCGTTTTTTAAATACAAAAAAGATAAAAAAGAATAACTTTAAATTGATACTTAAGTGACTGAATACTTTACGTAGTTTTGAATTTTTAAAATTTTATAGTTTGAATTTAAAATTTAAAATTTAAAATCTTTGAATGTTAAAAAGTATAATCAACAACTTGAAAATTATTCTTTTTTAAATGATTTAGATTTACTTAAAATAATTGAAATTTAAATGTCTTTGCCAAGAAAATTTGTAATAATACAATTATCTGCGATTAAAACTTTTCCACTTTGAAATCCAGATTGAATTCCTTATATTCTCAACGTTCCGTAGTAGAAAATTTTTTATTTTTAAAGTTTTCCACATAAAAATATATTTATTTTGAAAATTTTTTTGAGAATAATTCTTTTTTTTATCTTAAAAAAATTAATGTTAAATTATCATTTTTTCATGTAATAATAACTTTTCAACCTAAAATTACAGAAGCCTTGTCTTTGAAACATTTAATCCAGTTATCCATTTAATTTTTTTTAAATTTAATCGCTTCGAATTACAAATTATTTATTTTAAAGATTTCATCTATTATTGTTATTATTTAACTTTTTCGAAAATTTATTTATTTTTCTGAAAATTCGTCTTTTTGGTGGAACATTTATATTTCTGGTGGAAAATTTATCTTTTTGGTTAAAAATTTAACATTTTACTTATGAGTTATTCTATTTTGATTGCAAAATTAACCACTTCGTTGAACTACTCTGTTTAAAAAAATTCAGTCACCTCTTTAGTTGAAAATTTAACTTTTTTGTTAAAAATTAGTTTTTTTGTTCGTTAAAAGTTAATTTTTTCATCTAAAAATTTAATTTTTATTTAGAAATTTATACGCTTACTTATTACTTCGAGTTGTTCAGTTCTTCAATAGTGCGTTGGAATTAAATTAAAAAATAAAATACAATACAATGTAATACTTTTAAAAGAGTTTTTATCGAATAAAATGTTATCAGGGAAAAATAACGGCTAAAAAAAGTAATTAAAAAAAAATCGCGCGAGACTTAAAATTATAAAGTTCTGAATGTCTCTAATTAATTATCGCATATACAAAAAAAGTTTTTTTATGTTTCAAATAATGAAAAATAAAAAAGAATCCCAAAACGGTCCTAACTTCTTAAACTAAAATTTTCTGGCCTAAAATTGAATTATTTTCTATTTGAAAAAAATCCGAAATATTTAAAATTTAAAACACAACTTTTAAAATATTTAAATTTAAATTTAAATTTAATATTTATTTTTAATTTAAAAATTTCTACCATAGCCATCTTGGTTTGTATCTTTTTTTTAAACTGTCAATTATCTTTAAATTTTTTGATTCTAATTTAAAGATTTAAAAAAAATTAATATTTAAAATTGTTTAAATATTTCGTCAGAAGCTTTCTAAACGAAATAATAATTCTGATAGAATGTTAAAAATTGAGTTTTTTAAATACAAAAAAGATAAAAATAGAACTACATGAAATTGATACTTTAGTGATTGAATAATTTACGTAATTTTGAATTTACTTAAAATAATTTAAACTTTAATGTGTTTGATAAGAAAATTTGTAATAATACAATTTTCTGCTATAAAAGCTTTTACACTTTTAATTCAAGTTTTTAATTAGAGTTTTTCATTTAAAATTATATTTATTTTAAACAATTTTTTAAAAATAATTTATTTTTTTATCTTGAGAAAATTCGTTTAATTAATTTCAATGTTAAATTATTCTTTTTTCATGCAATAATAATTTTTTAATCTAAAATTACAGAAGCCTTCTCTTTGAAACATTTAATCTGGTTATCAATTTATTTTTTTTTAAAATTCAATCGCTTCAAATTAAAAATTATTTATTTTCCAAAGTTTTCAATTATTATTATTACTTAACTTTTTGGAAATTCGTCATTTTTGTAGAACTATCATATTTCTGGTGGAAAATTTATCTTTTTGGTTAAAAATTAAACCCTTTTTTTTAAATTTATCATTTGGGTTGAGAATTAAAATATTTGATTAAAAAGTCACATTTTGTTGCTCGAAAACTCGACTGTTTTGTTGAAAATTAACTTGTTTATTCAAAAGTCATTTCTTCGGTTAAAAATTTATCTTTTATTTAAAAATCTATATAATTATTAAAAAATTTATGTATTTTGTTAAAAAGTAATTTTTTTGCGCTAAAACTCAACTGTTTGGTTGAAAATTCACTTTTTTGGTTGGAAATTATTTTCCCTGGTTGAAAATTTAACTATTTTCTTGAAATAAAATTTTTCTAGTAAAAATTTGTCTTGAAATTTTGTCTTTGTCTTTGTCTTTGTCTTTGTTTTGAAAATTTGTCTTTGAAATTAAATTATTTATTTAAAAATGCATGTATTTTATTAATAAATGGTATTTTGTTACGCAAATAATCTTCTAGATTTATCTTTTTTTATTAAAAATTCCAACTTTTAAAAATCTCTTTGTTTAAAAAGTTAAACTAATTTTTTCAAAATTAATTTTTCTAGTGAAAATTTGTCTCTTGTTAAAAAATGCCATTTTGTTTAAAAATTGAACTTCTGGTTTAAAATTTTTTTAATTTGTCGTTTTGTTTCATATTTTATTTTCGTAGATAGAAAATTCAAATCTCCGGCAAAAAATTAAATATTATGTTAAAAATGTAACTATTTAACCATTTGTTTAAAAATTAGGCTATGTTAGTAAAAATACAAATATTTTGTTAAAAATTGAAAATTTTTTGGTCGAAAACTTAACTTTTTTGTTGAAAATTCACTTTTTTGTTGAAAAGTCGTCTTTTTGGTTGAAAATTTATCTATTTTTTATTTAAAATTTCAACTTTTAAAAATCTTTTTGGTTGAAAATTAAACTAATTTGTTCAAAATTAATTTTTCGCTTAATTTAATCGCTTCAAATAAAAAATTATTTGTTTTCTAAAATTTTCAATTATTATTATTATTTTTTAACCTTTTTGAAAATTTATATATTTTTTATTGAGAATTTGTCTTTTTGGTGGAACATTTATATATCTGGTAGAAAATTCATCTTTTTGGTTAAAAAATTAAAAAACTTTTTTTTAATTTATCTTTTGGGTTAAGAATTTAAATATTTTATTGAAAATCAAATACTTTTTTATGAAAATATAACTTTTAGGGTTAAAAATTCAACTATTTGGGCTGAAAATTATTTTTTTTTTAAATTCGCCTTTTTCTCTTCAAAATTGAACCACTTTGTCGAAAATTGATTTATTTTCTTGAACATTCGTTTGTTGAAAATTCATCTTTCATGATAAAAAAAACTCATATTTCTTAAATTGAAATAACCTTTTTTGTTGAAAATTGAACCTTTGGGTTTAAAAATTCAATTTTCTGAGTTTAAAATTCAACTTTTTTGTAGATAATTTTGCTTTGTTTCTTAAATTTCAACAACTTTGTTAAAATTTGATATATTTTGTTGAAAATTCATCTTTTTCAATAAAAAATTATTCCCATCTTTTTGGTTTACAATTTAACATTTTAGTTATTAAGTAATCTATTTTTAATGAAAAATCAACCTCTTGGTTGAACTACTTTGCTAAAAAAAATTGTGTCACCTCTTTAGTTGAAAACTAAACTTTTTTGTTAATAATTAGTTTCTTTTGTTTGTTAAAAGTTAATTTTTTATCTAAAAATTTAATTTTGGTTGGAAATTTATACTTAAAAAATTAAAAATTCGAAAATTGGATATTACATTCTTGATTTTATTTTCAGGAATTCTTCACATTAACTTGATTCTTGGACTTTAAAAAGGGATTTTAAATTTGATTTTGGTCTTCTTTAAATCTCTTAAATTTTTATTTTTTCAATATTGATATTAATTTTTGAATTGTGGAAAAATTTCTCTCAAGCTCTGCTGGGATCCGAACCAAATTATTGAATAAAATTATTTTATTAAAAATCCTTTTTTTTCGTTTTATTCAACCGGCTAAAATTTAGACTTTCGGTAGAAAAGATCTCCCAATAATTTTCTAAAAAGTTCGTCTCTTTGGCTTGATAATTTAACAGCTTTATTTGACATTTAATTTTTTTGTTGGGAAATTTTTTATTTCACCCTTCCCATTTTTAATTTTTTTTGAATGCCAAATCTCTTAAACTGAACCAGTCAAATTGTCACTGGTTGAATCATTATTTTTCAGTTATCACTGGGGAACCAATGATATCTTAATTTTGCAATAAAATTATTTAAAAAATTTATTAATTACAATTAATTACAAAATTAAATCCAGTAACGCCAAATGATTGATTCAACCAGTTAGATTTCACTGAAAATCAGTAAGGTTTTATTGAAAACTAGTGAGATTTTACTGATTAATTTTAAGTTTCATTTTTGGTTCATTTTAAGACAGAAGATGACCCCCAGGAATTTTACATAAATGGCTATTTAGCCTTTTTTTGCTGTGAAATTAGAAGATGAGGCTTCACTTAATGTTTTTTTGAATATTTGATTATTGGACTCTACTTTCAATCTCTTAAAGTACCCTTATGATGATACTCGCTAACGCCAACGGGTGTGTCCAGTATCGCGGTGCAACTTGATAAGCCGGTTATTCAGCGAAGAAAGGAAATAAAAGTGATATGCTCAACGAGATACGAAAATCAATCGGAATTTTAAATTTAAGTATTCATTACACGCAAAATCAAAATCAAAATGTAGCGAAATAGACGAAAATAACAGACTCTACGGTAAGGGTGTCTTAAAAAAAACTGAACATATTTTTGTATAATGCATCCCCTAAACTTGTTCAATTTCTTGAAATAATAATGCATATTTTTGATTTCCTTTTAAAATAATTTTAAACCGTGGTTCTAAGACCTTAAATAATCCCGAAATTATCAAAATTATTCATCACTGTTTTGTTTTTGTAATTATAATAATTGTTTATCATGAACTTAAACTGATGGTATCATGCCTAAAAAAATAAAAATTTGACTTAATTAGGTTAAAAATACTACCCCTGAAGAAACTACTCTTTATAGGGGTTAAAATATTATACATGCTTAAAAACCTGGAAAAGTTCTAGAATTTTTGTTTGACCTGGAAAATCCCTTGAATTTGGATTCTTGACATGGCATTTTTATTCCCTTAAATAAAGAATAGGGCTTTAAACTTGTCCTCTGCGCACCAAAAAACTAGAAAAGTCCTTGACTTTGGATTATTGCCCTGGAATTTGTATTCCCTCAAATAAAAAATAGGGGTTTAAACTTGTTATCTGTGCACGAAAAACCGGGATAGGTCCTTGAAATTAGATTATTGCCCTGAAATTTGTATTCACTTAAATAAAAAATAGGGCTTTAAACTTGTCCTCTGCGCACGAAGAAACTGGAAAAGTTCTTAAATTTTTGTTGCATGGAAAAGTCTTTGAATTTGGATTATTCCTTGGAATTTTTATTCCCTTAAATAAAAAATAGGGCTCTAAACTTGTTATCTGTGCACGATAAACATGGGAAAGTTCTTGGATTTTTTTGATCTGGAAAAGTGCATGAATTTGGATTATTGCCCTGGAATTTTCATTCACTTAAATAAAAAACCGGGTTTTAAACTCGCCCTCTATGCACGACAAATCTGAAAAAGTCCTTGAATTTTTTTGATCTGGAAAAGTGCTTGAATTAGGATTTTTGCCCTGGAATTTTCATTCACTTACATCAAAAATAGGGCTTCAAACTTATCCTCTGCGCAAGAGAAACAAGGAAAAGTTTTATGGAATTTTTTTTGACCTGGAAAAGTCTTTGAATTTGGATTATTCCTTTGAATTTTTATTCCCTTAAATAAAAAATAGGGCCTTAAACTTGTTATCTGTGCACGAAAAACATGGGAAAGTTCTTGGATTTTTTTGATCTGGAAAAGTGCTTGAATTTGGATTATTGCCCTGGAATTTGTATTCACTTAAATAAAAAATAGGGCGTCAAACTTATCCTCTGCGCAAGAGAAACAAGGAAAAGTTTTATGGAATTTTTTTTGACCTGGAAAAGTCTTTGAATTTGGATTATTCCTTTGAATTTTTATTCCCTTAAATAAAAAATAGGGCCTTAAACTTGTTATCTGTGCACGAAAAACATGGGAAAGTTCTTGGATTTTTTTGATCTGGAAAAGTGCTTGAATTTGGATTATTGCCCTGGAATTTGTATTCACTTAAATAAAAAGTAGGGCGTTAAACTTATCCTCTGCGCAAGAGAAACAAGGAAAAGTTTTATGGAATTTCTTTTGACCTGGAAAAGTGCTTGAATTTGGATTATTGCCCTGGAATTTTCATTCACTTACATAAATAACCGGATTTTAAACTTGCCCTCTATGCACGATAAATCTGAAAAAGTCCTTGAATTTTTTTGATCTGGAAAAGTGCTTGAATTTGGATTATTGCCCTGGAATTTTCATTCACTTAAATAAAAAATAGGGCTTCAAACTTATCCTCTGCGCAAGAAAAACAAGGAAAAGTTTTATGGAATTTTTTTGACCTGGAAAAGTGTTTGAATTTGGATTATTCGTTGGAATTTTTATTCCCTTAAATAAAAAATAGGGCTTTAAACTTGTTATCTGTGCAAGAAAAACATGGAAAAGTTCTTGGATTTTTTTGATGTGGAAAAGAGCTTGAATTTGGATTATTGCCCTGGAATTTTCATTCACTTAAATAAAAAACCGGGTTTTAAACTTGCCCTCTATGCACGATAAATCTGAAAAAGTTCTTGAATTTTTTTGATCTGGAAAGATCCTTGAATTAATATTATTGCCCTGGAATATTTATTCCCTTAAATAAAAAATAGGGCTTTAAACTTATCCTCTGCGCACAAGAAACAAGGAAAAGTTATGGAATTTTTTTGACCTGGAAAATTCTATGAATTTGGATTATTCCCTGGAACTTTTATTCACCTTAATAAAAAATAGGGCTTTAAACTTGTCCTCTGCGCACGAAAATCCTGGAAAAGTTCTTGATTTTTTTCCCTTGAAAAGTCCTTAAACTTGAATTATTTCCCTGGAACTTTTATTCCCTTATATAAACAATAGTGCTTCAAACTTGTCCTCTGCATACGAAAAACCTGGAAAAGTTCTTGGATTTTTTTGACCTGGAAAGGTCCTTGAATTAGGATTATTGCCATGAAATTTTTATTCACTTAAATAAACAATAGGGCTTTAAACTTGTTATCTGAGCACGAAAAATTTGAAAAAATTCTTGAATTTTATTGTCCTAGAAAAGTCCTTGAATTTGAATTATTGCCCTGGAATTTTTATTCCCTTAAATAAAAAATAGGGCTTCAAACTTATCCTCTGCGCACAAGAAACAAGGAAAAGTTATGGAATTTTTTTGACCTGGAAAATTCTATGAATTTGGATTATTCCCTGGAATTTTTATTCCCCTTAATAAAAAATAGGGCTTTAAACTTGTCCTCTGCGCACGAAAATCCTGGAAAAGTTCTTGAATTTTTTCCCTTGAAAAGTCCTTAAACTTGAATTATTGCCCTGGAACTTTTATTCCCTTATATAAAAAATAGGGCTTCAAACTTATCCTCTGCGCACGAGAAACAAGGAAAAGTTATGGAATTTTTTTGACCTGGAAAATTCTTTGAATTTGGATTATTCCCTGGAATTTTTATTCCCCTTAATAAAAAATAGGGCTTTAAACTTGTCCTCTGCGCACGAAAATCCTGGAAAAGTTCTTGAATTTTTTCCCTTGAAAAGTCCTTAAACTGGGATTATTGTCCTGGAATTTTTATTCCCTTAAATGAAAAATAGGGCTTTAAACTTGTCCTCTGCGCACGAAAATCCTGGAAAAGTTCTTTAATTTTTTTCCTCAAAAAGTCCTTGAACTTGGATTATTGCCATGTAATTTTTGTTCCCTTAAATAAAAAATAGGACTTTCAACTTGTCCTCTGTGCACGAAAAACCTGGAAAAGTTCTTGAATATTTTTTGACCTGGAAAAGTTTTTGAATTTGGATTATTATCCTGGAATTTTTATAACCTCAAATAAACAATAGGGCTTTAAACTTGCCCTCTGCGCACGAAATACCTGGAAAAGTTCTTAAGTTTTTTTTGACCTGGAAAAGTCCTTGAATTTATATTATTGTCCTGGAATTTTTATTCCCATATATAAAAAATACGGCTAAAAAATAAACTAATATGCGGAAAATTTAATTTTTTTGTTTTGATTCGTTTTTTTAATGATATATCAACTACTGTATTTATCGTTAAAAATGCACTTTTTGTTTCATTTATTCAAGTTTTTATCAAGTAATAAAAAATTTATTTATTTAAGTTGAAAATTCGACTATTTTGGGAGATGTTGAATATTTTTTTCTTTAAAATTTCGACTATTTGGTTCAAAAAGAAACTATATTATTAGAAATTTAAATATTAAATCAATATTAACAATTTCTCTTTTTTATTTAAAAATTCAACTATTTATTTTAAAATGTATGAATTTCGTATGTATTTTCATAAAAACTAATCGGTTTTGCGCTAAAACTCAACTGTTTTGTTGAAAATTCACTTTTTTGTTTGAAAATTATACTCTTTGATCAACGATTTAATTATTTGGTTAAACATTTATTTTTCTAGTAAAAACTTATCTTTTATTTTAACATTCAACTATTTCTTTGAAAAGATCATGTATTGTTTTTTAAATGAATCTTTTTGGTTGGATATTCGTCGTTTTGTTTGAGAATTCATTTTCGTAGATAAAAAATTAAATTGTTTGTTAAAAAAAACTATTAAGTTGAAAATTTAATTATTTTGTTAAGATTTTTTTTTAATGAAATATCAATTTTTTTGTCGAAAATTCACTTCTTTGAGTTGAAAATCATTTTGGTTGATGTTCGATATTTTTGATTTCAAAATTCAATAATTTGTTAAAAAATTAAGCTATGTTATTGAAAATACAAATGTTTCGTTAAAAAGTCAAAAATTTTTGGTCGAAAACTCAACTGTTTTGTTGAAAATTCACTTTTTTGTTGAAAAGTCATCTCTTTGGTTGAAAATTTATCTTTTTTTTATTTCAAATTCCAATGATAAAAATCTCTTTGGTTGAAATTTTATCTAATTTGTTCAAAATTAATTTTTCTAGTGAAAATTTAACTCTTGCTAAAAAATGGCATTTTGTTTAATAATTGAACTTTTGGTTTAAAATTAAAAAAATTTTTCGTTTTGTTTGATGTTTCATTTTTGTAGATAAAAAATTTAAATTTTTCGTAAAAAATTAACTATTATGTTAAAAATTTAACTATTATCTTCACCATTTGTTTAAAAATTAAGCTATGTTATTGAAAATACAAATATTTTGTTAAAAAGTCAAACATTTTTCGTCGGAAACTCATCTGTTTTGTTTACAATTCCAAATTTTAAAAATCTCTTTGGGTGAAAATTTAACTAATTTGTTCAAAATTAATTTTTCTAGTGAAAATTAAACTCTTGCTAAAAAATGGCATTTTGTTTAATAATTGAACTTTTGGTTTAAAATTTAAAAAATTTGTCGTTTTATTTGATATTTCATTTTTGTAGATAAAAAATTAAAATGTTTCATAAAAAATTAACTATTATGTTAAAAATTTAATTATTATCTTTACCATTTGTTTAAAAATTAAGCTATGTTATTGAAAATACAAATATTTGGTTAAAAAGTCAAAAATTTTTGGTTGGTTGAAAATTTATCTTTTTTTTTTAAATTGCAACTTTTAAAAAATCTCTTTGGTTAAAAATTTAAATAATTTGTTCAAAATGAATTTTTCTAGTGAAAATGTGTTTCTTGTTAGAAAATGGAATTTTGTTTAAAAATTGAACTTCTGGTTTAAAAATTTTGCAATTTGTCGTTTTGTTTGATATTTTATTTTCGTAGATAGAAAATTCAAATGTTTGTTAAAAGTTTAAATTTTTTCTTAATTATTTGTTTAAAAATTAAGCTATGTTATTAAAAATACTTATATTTTGTTAAAAAGTCAAAAATTTTTGGTCGAAAACTCAACTGTTTTCTTGAAAATTCACTTCTTTGTTGAAAAGTCATCTCATTGGTTGAAAATTTATCTTTTTTTTATTTAAAATTCTAACTTTTAAAAATCTCTTTCGTTTAAAATTTAACTAATTTGTTCAAAATTAATTTTTGTAGTGAAAATTATTCTCTTGTTAAAAAATGACAATTGTTTAAAAATTGAACTTCTGGTTTAAAAATTTTAAAATTTGTCATTTTGTTTGATAATTAATTTGAGTAGATAGAAAATTCAACTGCTTGCTAAAAAATTAAATATTATGTTTAAAATTTAACTATTTTCTTAAGATTAATTTTTTTTGGTATGAAATATCAACTATTGTATTTTTCATTAAGAATGTAACTTTTTGTTGAAAATTCGTTTTATCAAGTGGAAAATTAGACTATTTTTGGTTCGAAAATTTGACCATTTGGTTCAAAATTAAACTATATTATTCAGTTTGCTTCCAAAATAATTTTTTTATTAACAATTTGTCTTTCTTGCTTGAATATTTAGATCTTTAATAGAAAATTTGTCTCCTTGACGGAAATATTCAATAATTATCTTGAATTTTTTTCTTTCTTGATTAAAAAAATCTTTCAAGGAACAAATTAAATTAATAATTAATAATTTCCAATCTTAAGAATATGTTTCCTGCATTCATTTCGTTCAAAATACTTAATTCCCCTATAGAGCATTTTGGGCTGTAGCCTAATCTAAATGATTAACCCTCGGTGTACACACTGGGTTAATTATACCCACAGCAAATTTTTGTATACAGAAATTTTCAAGGCAATTTAAAAAGTGGGCGGTTTCTTATAGTAATATATTTCGAGATCCCAACTATAATTTTACACGATTGCGAGATTCTGCAGAGTAGTCGGTCGTGAAAGAAAAAATTTTATCGTTTTATACAAAAAATGCACGAACATCAAATTTAAAAAAAATATTTTTTGAATAGTACAGTCTAAGACTGTGTTTTCATTATTCTAGCTTACTTTGTAAGTTTCCACAAACATTTTTAGCGTAAAATATTAAAAATTAAAAAGTTAAAATTTTATCGTTAAATTTCATTAAAAATAATTTTTTTGCGAATTTTTTTAAACTTCTTAAAGATATTAACAATAGTTTAACATCACATAAATTATTTATATCGAGTCTTAAGTATACGTCAGAATTTATTCAAGGTAATCGGTCCAGTCAGTGATGAATGATAAACGTTCAAAAAATGTATTGGGTCAGATTGACCCCGGAGTGTTCTCCCTGATCAAAACAACAAGAGTGTTCCCCGAGGTTTATTTTTCAATACTTTAAAAAAGAATATTTTTGCAACCAAATAAAATAATAATAAAATAACAATAAAATTTAACAGATACTTTAAAATTAAAAAAAAAATATTCTAGCTAAGGAGAGTCAGTAATTCGGAGTCAGATCATTGAGAATAATTATTAGGTGCAGGTAAATCATCGTTGTTGTCGAGGCATGATTTAAATCGACTGGGAGCAGCGGTTTGAAAATATGATTGAAAATCAGCCATCTTTAGTTGGTTGCCCCAGCTTATAGGAGCCTCCTCTTCACGGTCTGTCAGAGGTTCGTAGACCGGACTTTTCTTCCCCCCCCACCCCCCCCCCCCCCCCCCCCACCCCCCCTCCCCCCCCCCTTTTCTCCCTTTTACCTTTCCCCCTTCGTCTCCTGCCAACTCTGTC